>APFE030627048.1:60072-77556 GCA_000404065.3 Pinus taeda
AAAGCCAGTTTCTAAAAGAAAGCTATCCATTTTGGCATACCAAGCTCGAGGGGCTTGCTTGAGACCATAAAGGGATTTCTTAAGCCGACATACAAGGCTGGACTCTATTTGTATAAAGCCAGTAGGTTGTTCCATATATATTTCTTCATGCAAGTCTCCATGCAAGAAGGCAAATTTAACATCCATCTGATGGAATTCCAATTTGAAAGAGGCAACAAGGGAAAGAACAAGGCAGATAGAGTTCATTTTGGCAACAGGGGAGAAGGTTTCAGTATAGTCAATGCCTTCAACTTGTGAAAAACCCTTAGCAACAAAACGAGCTTTATGTTTATCAACTTTTCCATCTCGGCCATACCTGGTTCTGTAAACCCATTTGCATATAACAAGTTTTCGTCCCTTTGGAAGAGGAACAAGATCACATGTATCATTTTCCAATAATGAACGATATTCTTCATTCATAGCTGCGTCCCAATCTGGATGGCCTGAAGATTCTGCAAAGGTGTCAGGATCATAATTTGTTGAAGCTTGAGCCAGTAAAGAAGAGGCTCTATCGAACTGAGAACGTGTGCTACGTTGATCTGCAGGATCACCGGCAAGAGAACCTGCTGCATCCCAAGTAGCATGGACCCATTTTGGAAGTTGAGGAGATGAAGGAGGATCCTGAGAAGGTGGGGGGGGATTTTCATCCTCGCTATCATCATTTGAAGAAGAAATATTTTCAGAAGTAGAAGGGATAGAGAGAGGTGGCACATCTGCCACACTAGGCTCATAGGCCGATATATTTTCAACAAAATGTATATCTCTTCTAATGACAATATTTTTGGACTTAAGTGGAATAAGTCTATATCCTTTGACATCTTCAGAATATCCAACAAAAATACATTTTTCACTCTTAGGTTCTAAACCTTTATGTTTCTCATCTAGAATATGGGCCCATGCTTCACTTCCAAAAACACAAAAGTGACTTACATCTGGTTTAATTGAGCTCCATGCTTCTTCTGGAGTGATGTTCTTTAAAACCTTAGTAGGAGCGTGATTTACTATGTAATTTACACAGTTAATTGCTTCTGGCCAAAAACTAAGACTAAGTCCTTTAGATTGAAGCATACAATTAGCCATTTCATTTAAGGTGTGATTCTTCCTTTCAGCGACACCGTTTTGTTGTGGAGTATATGGAACAGTATGTTACATTTGAATTCCATTCTCAGTGCAAAAGTTGATGAATTTGTTGTTAACATATTCTACGCCATTATCAGATCTTAGCTTAAGAATTTGATGTCAAGATTGTTTTTCAACAAAGGCCTTAAAGGCCAAGAACATGTTAAATACTTCACTCTTGAGTTTTAAGAAGTATACCCAAGTGCGTTTGGAGAAATCATCAATGAAAGTTAAGAAATACTTGTAGCCAGAGAAGGAAACAATTGGAAGTGGACCACATAAATCAGTATGCACAAGCTATAAAGGGGCTGAGGCATGCCAAGAGGCACATTTTTCAAAACTGTCCCGATGATGTTTTTTGAGTACACATCGAGAACAAACACCATCTCTGCAAGATACCATTGGAAGACCTGTCACCATATTTTCTTTACATAGATTCTGAAGGGAGCGATAGTTTAAGTGACCAAATCGCTGATGCCAAAGTTTGCTCACTTCATCATTATGAGCAACAAATACCGAGGGAAGATTTGATGACCCAAAGTTGTGAAACTTATACAACCTTGTAGAATCATCAGCAATGCCAGTAGCTAAAATCTGTCTAGGATCTCTTAGGTCCTTAATTACAACATCGTGAGGTGAAAATTCAACGATTTTACCTTCACCTGAATGAGTTATCTGATATACAGATAGAAGGTTGCAGGATAAGGTTGGAACACATAATACATCATAAATTGACCATTGTCTATATGAACAGTTCCAGTCCCTACAACACTAAGAGATCTATCATCACCAACATATATATTTTTGGTGTTACAATCATTTAAAGAAGAAAACATGGCTTTGTTTTTGGCCATGTGATAAGAAGCTCCAGAATCAATGAGCCACTCATGAGAATGAGAAGAAGAAGATACATTTAGTGTATAGCCAAACCAAGATGCTTGACAACCACATGCAGAAAGTGTTATTCCTGAAGATGAATTTGAAGTTGAAGAGTGCTCCAAATGGATGTTATGCTTCTTCATTGTTGCTTCAAAGACTTCCATCTTCTTAAAGCATTTGCATTTTAAGTGACCATCTCGATTACAAAAGTTGCAATGTCTATCACTCTTCTTCCCTTTGTTTTTATTTTCCTTATCATTTTGTTGAAATGAGTTTTCATTTTGAGACTGAAATTGCTTAGGACCCTCTTTTGGTTTAGTACCATTCTTTTTAGGGTACAGTTTCTTAGGATTCTTTGAATTTGGTTGCTACTGAGTGGCTAAGGCTTTCTTAGAAGAGTTTCCAAGATTAAGAAGACCAAGATGTAAGAGTTTTTCTTGTTCTCTTATTAAAAGAATCACAAATGCATCAAAGGAAGGGGACTTGTATTCTTGTCCTTGAGAAATGAAGGCTTCTCTTGTAGAATGGAAGGTGCAAACAAACACAGAGTAAGCTAGTCCCAACTTAGTAAGAATGGAATAGATAAGGTTACCATCTTCTTTCTTAACCTTAACACCTTCCAAGAGAAGTCTAAGGGTCTTGAACTTGGACAAAAAATCTTCAATGGAAGAAAAAATATTGGGGTCCAATGTAAACAACTCATTTTTGAGTTGATGGGCTCTAGTTCATTCTTCATTCCAAAAAATTTAGTGATATGTTTCATTGCTTCATTAGGAGTATCAAGTTATACGATATGGAATCTAAGGTCTTAAGAAATAGACATCCCTATCAACCCACGTTCTTGATCTTGCCTATTTTGCCATTTGGCTGCCTTATCTTCATCTTTTAGTTTAGTTTCTTGGTCTAAGCCTATTTTGTAAAGACCTTTACTTCTAAGTAAATCCACAATGTAGGACCACCATTGGAAGTAGTTGGTGCTGTCAAAAATAACTTGGCATGGACTTTCCATTTTAACAGAAACTAAAGCTATAGATACTGAAACTAGGTGTTCTAATGTAAATATCCCAAAAAATTAGGCTGATTAAAGAAAAACGGCTTCTGGATGAAAAAGTTATGGCTTTTTGAATAAAAGTTGTTGAAGATGCCGACGAAGTGCAGGAATGTGCAAAAATGAATGATAATATTATATTTAAAATAAAAAAATCCACCCCCTTTCTAAACTTAATCTAATTAGCTCAAAAAAAGAAAGACTTGAACTCAAGACCTCTACTCTCATAAAGTAGCTTTGGACCAAGTGAGCTAGATTAAAAGGTTAGTCTCTGAAACTTTGGGGTGCGTGCTTACTTGAGAAATCTCTTTTTTTCCTACAAAACAAAAAACACAAAAACCAACACGGACATACAAAAAAACCAAACCTTACGGCTTGAAGTTAGCTTTAGCTAGAAACTAAATATTTTCCTCAATGTTTCTGATTTTCCGAGATCACACTAAGGTGCAACGGAAAAGAGAATACGCATGAGAAAAATCCTTCCTTCCTGTTTCTGATTTGCCTAGGTCGCACAGAGTCATAGGGCAAAGAGCATACGTAGAAATGAAAGGTATAGATCCGGTAATAAAAAAACAAAGAGCTAAATAAACCAAAATAAACAGAGAGAAAATAACTAAAAACTATAAATAAACATTTTATACCTCCAGATCTTAAAAATAACGTAGCTAGGGCTATCGGAAACCTTTTTGCATCAAACGAAAGGGGAAACAGATGCTCCTAACAAAATAGAGAAATCCTCTCAACCCGAAAGTAGTCAGCAACAGTAGATCTATGAAACAACAATCGAACGCAGTTCTACCGACTTCAAACTTGGATCACCAATGAATGCAGCCCTCAAATAGCTCTGATACCATGTAGGAATTTACAAGGTAAGTTCCCCATATAGAACACCAAAGGACACTGCTCACAAACAGATCATAGATCAATACACTAGTATTGTTGACGTGGTTAAAGCCCTTAAAGAGGGAAACAGTCCATGACCTAAGCCAACGCGGCCACTTCAGGCAATTTATTAATAAAAGAATGAAAATTTACATAATCTTATCTCATGAAAGGTTAACCTACAAATGACCCTCTATGCTCTTTAAATAGAGATCATGGACCAATTGGGTTTCAAGCCACGGATCAAGTGTCAGTAATACCGAGGAGAGAATGAACCGTCGAATCACTTCATGACTAGAACATATCGTGACCGTCGGATTGTAAGTTACAAAAGTACATAGTAAAGAAACAAATTTTACCTAACTCTACATTATACCAAGTTATACTTAGCTATTTCCTATGTGTCGGAATATCCTAACACTAGGGACGGAAGGTTCACCCTCCTCTCTAAATTTGTGTATTCCTACCTAGCACTGGCCTCCAAGACTGTTTTGCACATTTTTGGAGGATAGTAGTTTCTTGGCCCAAGAAATTATGCAAATATTTCCTTAGGCCAGCAATCCTTCCTAGTTGGAATTTTGCATTGTGCAATCCCAACAGTCAGCAGCGAGACTGGACTATGCATTGCATAGTTCCGGCAATCATCCAATCTCCCAATAGCCCAGACTGTGCCTTGAGCAGTCTTTGCAGTCGGTCTCCTGAACTCCCGGCAGAAATTGTGCAACCTTCATGATCATTTACCCAAGTATGTTGCAAGTCAGTTCTCATGTTCATTTTGGTTTTCGACTGATAGATTTCTTGCTATGAGTGTTTCCATGTCTCCAGGTATCGCATGTGTTCATCTACCTCTCAGCAGTATAGGTACAATGGTTTCCAGGAGAGTAGAGCCAAAGACACCGTTCAGAGCACGCTTGTGGATGCAGTCGATCAAGTGTCTATGAGCTTGCCTACTCACGAAGACATCAAGTTATTCATAGACAAGGACATCAAGCAACAGCATCACAACAAGCAACATCATGAACAACAGTTGGAGGCAGCATACCTAATGCAATGAATGCAGTGAATGCAAGAAGAAGGTTGTTGGCAACACAAAGGTGGAACAAGGTTGCAAGCTCAAGCAAGTCCATTGATGATGAAAGAAACTTTGGAGACTCTAGCTATGGAGTAACGACGCAACATCGCGTAAAGGAAGATGTAACAAAGAAGGAGTTGCATGTGCTAAAGCAGTAACTCAAGAAGAACATGAAGTTGTGCAGACAGTTGAATGAGTTGTAGCAAGATCAGAAACAGCAGTGGGCGCAACGTGCACTCGCGGATGAAATTGCGTTTGGACAAGTTAAAGATCCATCGCAATGGCGAACACGGAGCAAACATGGTGAGAAGTGTGGTTGATCACATGCAACGGATTCAGCGGCATGCATGTCATTGTGCACACGCATGCAATCCAACCCATTCAACACACTCACCAAGGCGAAGACAAGAAGTAAGTCCAATCGAACTAAATAGGTACTTCAGCAAGTTGATGTGCATGACCACCAACACACACTTGAAGATCGGCACTGACACTATGCATCATTGTTCTACTGGTTCTGCTGCACCCAAGAAGACCATGTGCATGTTAACAGATGATTTGGATGAAGGGGTCAAACCAATGCACCGATTGCAATGGAAGCAAGAGTTCGTTTCAGCAAGATGTCACCATGAGGTGCATGCACACCATCACAGAAAACCAAGATTGTCATCAGCTCACCAGCTTCACCATCACAAGAATGTCAAAGAGTTAGTCTCACCACAGCAGACCAAGTGTCAGTGATGTCTTGCAAGGCTTGCTCAAGACATGTTGTCTCACATGAGTACATGTGCATTGTTGAATCATGTCAAGTGTAAGTCAAGTGTCAACAGTTGGATGTAACAGTCATAGAGTAGGTGAAGAGTCATGAGGGTAGTTGAACTTTCACAAAGGGGAATGTCAAAGGTCACCCCACCCTTTGCTATAAATAGTCCCTCATAACTCATTGTATGGGCTTTTGGTCAGCCAAGCTTCTACTAAGACTATCTTGAAGAAGGCTTGGACAGTATTGTAACGCGTCTTGGCTTCTCCACTACATGGAGCTAGTACATCTCTTTGGAGGAGCAGGTGGAAGTGGTTGTAACATTCTACTGTTGGGGCTAGCAGGTTTACATGGATGTATTGTATGATTGTGCCTTTCACTTGAACCTTGCCATAACAACCATCGCACTCGTCTCGGACTGATATGTGAGTGTTATATGTGTTATCTTACATTGTATGATGTGACTATCACATCCAAGTGGACTGCTCTACCAAAGTTGTGCATGTCCTTTGTGTTGTGTGTTCCTAGTAGAGTTGGGATTGATCCCTTTCAACCTGGAACTCACCTTCACCTCCTTCCCCCTTCGAAGTGTTGGAACCTCTCATACACCTTCCTTAACTCACTGCATCTGTCACACCCTTGTTGCTGACAGAGTTATTCTACTTGCCTCTTTGTGATATCGTGGTCAAGGCATTACCTTACAACCCACTGCTAGGACTCCTACACCAAACGGTCTGAAGTCTAAGTGGGACTTGTTACCCGGGAGATCCCCTTGACATGTTGGCAATTCTAGCGCGTTCAATAACGTCATAAAACCTAAATCGATCAAATCTATTTAAAGGATGCCTCCAAAGCTAATTTTCAAATGCAATCTTGGAGCTCTAGCATTCCTAAGGAGTTCTAGGAACCTTCAGCACAGTCGACAAAGTTTTTCTGGGTAAGTCGTGTTTTTCAAGTCTTTTGGGACTTTTTCTATCGCTTTTGTTTCCTTGTCTTGTGAGAGTGTTGTTTTACCCACTTTTTTGAACGACTGCTAGCATTTTGATTTGTTTTAGCTTTTAGAAGTGTTGTTTTAAGTTTTTCATTTGCTTTCCTAAGTGTCGCATGCATAACCCAATTTTTTCACTAAAATTCAACGTTACAGTGACTCACTCCATGAGCTTCATTTTTCTTTTGGTTGACTGATTCCTGCATTTGTTCTGATTGCATGTGTTGTACCTTAAGAAATCAATTTCCTAGCTGTCTAGAAATTGTTCTTAAGACATTAATGTTTATCATTATTGTCACTTGTTTGTCACTTAATTGTATGTTGTATTCTCAAATAAAGGACCTGAAAGACTTGGTTTTAAACCCTCAATACTTAGGTGACATGAAAATCTCAAAATTCCATTTGATTGTTGAATATAAATGATGAATGAAGAAAGCTTGAAGAAGTCCTAGACAATATGATGTTTTACACATAATCTACTATCTGTGGCACTTAGAGAAGTTAAGGATAATATGTTGTCTTACACAGAAACTGCTATCTATAACTTAGAAGAATTGCAGAGGTGGGAACTTCAAGTATAGGAGCGTTATTTTAAGGGATTTTAACTTCATTTATATAATAAAATAAATCCATGTAGCTTCATTACCATACCTAAAGGAGGAAAACATTTGATGACACATAACAGAGAAGTCACAAAATCATACCCAACAATGTGTCGAAAACTCTTGATTCTTTCATTAATCAACAATTAGATCAGGAATACAGTGGCCTAGTCTCCAGGTTCTCCAAAGTTCGAACCCTTTCTCTGTAAATTTTCCTCTTTTCATACATTATGAGATAGTTGGTAATGACAAAAACTATCAAACTACTTAACTATTATCCTAACTGTCTAAAGTAAAAAAATTATTGCAGAATATTACATAGAGGGTGAAATACACCTCATTCTCAAGAAAATAAAATAACAGGAACTAATGAAAATTAGAAGGTGATGGTTGTTTGTTGCTCGAATCTAAAGCTTGAGCCTGTGGTTCTGCTAATGTATCTTTGTGTTGTTCTATCATCCATTAATGGAGTAGTGGATGAGGTGGTGGGGTATGGTGAGTGATGTGGGAAATTAACAGATGAAAGTGGTGGAAGATGTGGAATGAGCGACGTGGGGCGGAAAGCTTTGGGAGCTCACCACGGGGGTAAAGAATGTATGGGAGCTTCAACGAGGTTGAGCCCCCACAGTAATTTCATGCCACACATTGCGGTCAACCATGCTAACATCATGGTCAACTGCGGGGGTTGAGCTTTAATTAGTCGTCATTCTCATTACTCCTCTGCAGCACACCTCAATGTACTTATCAAGCTATCGCTTGATCGCACCTCTTGAACCTACATGACCTTTAAAATATGGCAAACCTTTGGTTACGACAGAATTCAAAGAATTAAAACTTTGGTTCATAAACCTGTCACGTCCATTTTTTCAACACCCCTTTGACTCCCATACGGACCTAATAGGAAATAAAACTACGATTTAATGATTTATCAGGTCCGATTTTAAAGATAAAACCTAATTACCTTTCGACCTGATATCTGTTGGATCTCGTCTCTTTCGATGGACGGCTGCAATTGGCCCAGAATTTAGTAAATTAAATTGTATTACATACACCATCGCGATCAATTTCTGAAATAAACTCCATTCTAGTTACTCACGCGATTGTCGTCAGATCTATGGCCTCTTGGTCGGACGGCCCAGATCTTCTCGCGGGTTTATCACTTTCAAAAGCCACTAATAATATAAAATCAACCATTTCTTTCAAATCTTTGCATTTCTTTTTATTTCCATTATAACATAATATTTGGTTTTTCTTTCATATTTTTTATTTTTCTTTCATTTTTGTGATAAAACTGAAAATAAAACTTAAATAACAATGGATGTGACAACAGCATGCATCATCATTCACTCATCTCTGCACCAAACATCACTCACACATTCAGATCTACTTTTTTTCATGTTTCCCTTGGGCAGATATGGGCTTCCTTGGCCCGGATCTAGCTCTTCTCGGCATGCACTGCGCATTTTTGGATCTCAGGGCTCTACCTTGGCTCTAGAAATTGTGCAGAGGCTACTAGTCACTGGCTCCAACTGCGCACTGTGCAGTTCCAGGAGTCTTGCCCACTAAGTTTGCACAATGTGTAGTCCCAGCTAGCATCAAAGCCAAACTGAACTGCACATTGCGTAGTTCCAGTCATTATTAAGCCACATTGGATTGTGCATTTTGTAGTTCCAATCATCATCACCTCCCACTTGCAGCTGGGTCTGCACATTGCGCATTTCTAATCATCATCACCTCCCACTCGTAGTTGGGACTGCACATTGCACAGTTCTAGTCATCAATAAGACACACTGGATTCTGCATTGCATGGTTCCAGTCATCATCACCTCCCACTTACAGTTGGGACTTTAGGTTTTAATCCCGTATAGAATATGGCAAACCTTTGGTTACCACGGAACTCAAAGAATTAAAACTCTGGTTCATAAACATGTCATATCCATTTTTTCAATGCCCCTTTGACTCCCATACGGACCCAATAGGAAACAAAATTGCAAGTTAATGATTTATCGAGTCCGATTTTAAAGACAAAACCCGATTACTTTTCGACCTGATATTCGTCGAATCTCGTATCTTCGATGGATGGCTACAATTGGCCTGGACTTCAGCGAATTCAACTGTATTTCATACACCAGTGCGTTCGATTTCTGAAATAAACTTCGTTCTAGTTACCCACACAATTTCCCTCGAATTTGTGACCTGTTGATCAAACGGCCCAGATCTTCGCGCGGGTTTATCACTTTCAAAAGCCATTAATAATATAAAATCAACCATTTCTTTCAAATCTTTGCGTTTCTTTTTATTTCCGTTATAACATAATATTTGGTTTTTCTTTCATATTTTTTATTCTTCTTTCATTTTGTGGTAAAATTGAAAATAAAACTTAAATAACAATGGATGCTACAACATCTAGCTCCACTTGGGGATAGTGCTTTTTCCACAGAAGCACTAAGAACCATAGATTAGTGCCTTAACCTTGGGCATGGTGTCATATATTGCTTAACCAATTCAAATTCTATCGCATTTATACACTAAATTAACTCTAGTATCTACAATGATAGGATGCTTGTGCTTCAGAACTGGAAATACTGCTTGAGGTACTGCCAATTGACAGGCAGCTATAGACTTTCACCATCAAGATTCTTTGAACTAAACACTTAAGAATTGTCTGTTATGACTTTGACAGGGCATCCAAGTCTGTTGAACATGCTTTCCTCATATGTCTTGAGATACTCATAGGACCAAGCCAAAACATCAGTGTATTGCCTGAAAAGCTTAATATATCTCCCCTTATAATTAAGTAAAACTTCCTTGAACAGTTTGACCAGCTTAGGCTCCTTCTGGGTTTCAATATTGTGATCGTGAATCTGTTCATCCTGTGAAAGGAAACCATCACTTGTTCCTTATTTAGAATAGGCTCCATCAAGGAAGCACTTCCACACCCCTTATGTTTGTAATTCTAAATTTACACAGGCTGAAGTAAGCTGCTCTAGTTATCTTTAGCCAATTATGCATTGTCATGCAGCATGAAGCAAGAAAATTCATCTTTTTCCTAGCTATATATAGGTGAATTACTTGCTTCGTTATTTGTGATTGTTCTAATAAATCTTGTTTCTTTGTACAGCCTCCTTTCTTCCCCACCAAAAATTGGTATGACAACATAAGAAAAATCTAGTTTCAAAACACCACCAAATTTAGCCCCCCATGACCTAGATAGTAACATTCCAAACCTAGCAGGGATATCTGCTACCACTACATCCATTACCAAAAATTTTTCTAGAATCTGGGCTAGTGACACCACCATATCTTTAATGCCCCCCAGACACTTGACTTTACATGAATCAAAAGAATACAAGTCTCTGTAAGGTTTAGTAACTTGTAGGTTTAGTTTTTTCATCACTGATAACGGAATAAGGTTATGTGAGGCTCCTGAATCAAACATACAATTGTGCAAGAGTAAATCATGAACCAATAAAGAAATGTAGAAAGGAGGTATTGAAGGATCTACCTCCTCCACATGTGAACCAAAAACCACTACTGGTTTATCTTCTTGCAAATTCACAATGTCATTTATATTCACATTCTGAGATAGATTAATAAACATGTAATTTCTCTTTGATAAGTTGGTGTTTTAACCATCTCTGTGAGGGGTACCTGAATTCTGGTCTTTTCTAACTCTTTGGTGAAACTAAATGCATGGCTCTGTTTAGTATTCCTTTCATTCTCATCTTCACTTTTCTTCATGACTAAAATCTCTTGTGGAATGGAAACAAGTTTCTCTAAAGGAATTTTTTCACTTTTGTCTTGAGAGGACTCACCTTGAAGAATTTGAGTCTTGCTACTTGTATTCTGTTGTTGCTTTCCTTTATTCAATTATTTTGCAGGCTATGGTTCTTGTTCTTGTGGAGTCGCCTTTTCCAACGGTGCTGGAACTTGTTGATCACGTTCATCTTCTTGACTTCTAGATCTTTTCCTTAATCTCAAGTCATATTTCTTAGATAGTTCTGCCTGCATAAAATCAAAAAACCTCTTCCAAAATTCATCAATTTCATTATCATCATAGATGACATCTAGTTCACTATATTCTCCTCCCTTAACACCTAGTTCATCTTCATCTACTACATACAATGTGAAAATATGATCATCATGATCCTTGGAATGCTTTGGTACTCCATCAGGATCTACCTCTATATACAATCGTGCTTGAATCTGATCTTGATCTTTTCTCTTCCTCTGTAAAATTTGCAGAGGTTGTCTTCTATATTGAGGATTAAAATTTCTATTTTGTTGTACTTGTCTCTGAAAATTCTTACTCTCTAATTCCAATTTAATCAATTTATTAGATAAATTTATAATTACATTATTCATATCCTCTAATGTTTGATCTTGAGAGGATACTAATTTAGCCTTTCCCTTATCTTGGATAGGTTGTGCATCTGGTGTTTTACCTGCAACCACCATATTTTCTTCTATTTCTAATGCATCTGTTTGGATCTGATCAAGGGTTGGGGATCTCCTCTCCCTCAACGTGAATCCAAAATTTGACTCAAAATCCCCTGCAAAAGTTATTTTTGCACCAATAGGAGGGGGCTTAATCTCCATTGGAAGACTATTGTACAATTTATTGAACCTTCTGATGAATTCAGCAACACCTTCATCAAATTTCTTCTTGATAGCATTAAACTCTGTGAGTGAATACCCATGGTCTCTTTTTTCTCCCCATCTCTAGGTGAACAGATTCTCCATCTCTTCCCCTGTTGTAATAAAGTTATTAGGAAGCCCTTTAAACTATTTTATTGCTTCTCCATCCAAGGATTGGACAAAAAGTATTATAACAACATCTAGGTGTTCAACATTTAGGTTTTCTATGAAATTACAAAACACTGATATATGATTCTCTATTGTTTGTTCATCCTCCCCTGTGAAACGAGGAAGAATATTCAAGTATTCTTATGGCATTTGATTCAAATGTTGTGGCAATTGAATAGGCGCATACCTATTCATCAAAAATGCAGGTGGTGCCATATTTTCTCCTGAATTTATTGAACCTTGATTACCAGCAAATGTGGAGCCTGTCTGAGGAGTAAATGGAGTGTGCAAAGGTGTTAATGTAGTTATAGGTTCAGGCTAAATAACTATAGCAGATACTGAAAAGGAAACAGACTCTAAAGACTATTCCTAACAGTTGGGTTCTTGGAATGAATTGGATGTGGAAGGTGACTCTTGGTCAATAAAATATGAATGTGAAAGATGTGATGAACTGTTGCCTGGTGCAGATAGTGTAGGACTTGGTGTAAGTGGAGTTTTAGGCCTTCCAACCCTCTTGGAAACTATCCTCTCAGGATCTGAAAGGGCTTGAACTTTCCGCTGTGAGGTATCTGAACTTGTATGGAGTCTCTTTGGAGCCAAGGTTATTGCTTTTGTTCAAAACAGCCAAATATTTCCTCCTCACTGAACAACTAGAGGAAAATATTGAAAACCCAGGGAAAAGTGTTCTTGTCTTCTCTCCCTCGCAACAGTGCCAATTGATGTTGTACCTTAAGAAACCAATTTCCTAGCCATGTAGAAATTGTGCTTAAGACATTAATGTTTATAATTATTGTCACTTGTTTGTCACTTAATTATATGTTGTATTCTCAAATGAAGGACCTAGAATACTTGGTTTTAAACCCTCAATACTTAGTTGACATGAAAATCTTTGAATGCCATTTGATTGCTAAATATAAATGATGAATGAAGAAAGCTTGAAGAAGTCATAGACAATATTTTGTTTTACAAAGAATCTACTATCTGTGACACTTGGAGAAGTTAAGGATAATATGTTGTCTTAAATAGAAACTACTATCTATAACTTAGAAGAATTGTAAATGTGGGAACTTCAAGTACAGGAGCGCTCTTTTAAGGAATTTTAACTTCATTTAAATAAGAAAATAAAGACCTGCAGCTTCATTACCATACTTAAAGAAGGAAAACATTTGATGACATATAACAGAGAAGTCACAAAATCATACCCAACAATGAGTGGAAAACTCCCGATTCTTTCATTAATCAACAGTTGTATCAAGAATATTGTGGCCTAGTCTCCAAGTTCTCCAAAGTTCAAACCCTTTCTCTATAAATTTTCCTCTTTTTATACATCATGAGATAGTTGGTAATCACCAAAACTGTCAAACTACTTAACTATTCTCCTAACTATCTAAAGTAAAAATTATTACAGAATATTACATAGAGGGTAAAATACACCTCATTCTCAAGAAAATAAAATAACAGGAAGTAACGAAAATTAGAAGGTGATGGTTGTTCGTTGTTCGAATCTGTAGCTTGATCCTATGGTTCTACTAATGTATCTTTGTGTTGCTCTATCATCCATTAATGGAGTAGTGGATGAAGTGGCAGGGTATGGTGAGTGCAATGGGCAATTAACAGATGAAAGCGTTGGAAGATGTGGAATGAGCGACGTGGGGCAAAACACTTTGGGAGCTCATCGTGGGGGTAAAGAATGTATGGGAGCTTCAATAAGGTTGAACCCCCACAGTAATTTTAGGCTAGACATTGCTGTCAACCATGCTAACGTCGCGGTCATCTGTGGGGGTTGAGCTTTAATTAATCTTCGTGCTCATTGCTTCTCTACAACACACCTCAACGTACTTATCAAGCTATCACTTGATCGCGCCTCTTGAACCTGCATGACCTTTAAAATATGGCAAACCTTCGGTTATGACAGAATTCAAAGAATTAAAACTTTGGTTCATAAACTTGTCACGTCCATTTTTTCAACACCCCTTTGACTCCCATACGGACCTGATAGGAAATAAAACTATGATTTAATGATTTATCAGGTCCGATTTTAAAGATAAAACCCGATTACTTTTCGACCTGATATCTGTCGGATCCCGTCTCTTTCGATGGATAGCTGCGATTGGCCCGGACTTCAGTGAATTAAATTGTATTTCATACACCATCGCGTTCAATTTCCGAAATAAACTCCATTCTAGTTACTCACGCGATTGTCGTCGGATCTGTGGCCTCTTGGTCGGACGGCCCAGATCTTCTCGCGGGTTTATACTTTCAAAAGCCATTAATAATATAAATCAACCATTTCTTTCAAATCCTTGTATTTCTTTTTATTTCCATTATAACATAATATTTGGTTTTTCTTTCATATTTTTTATTTTTCTTTCATTTTTGTGATAAAACTGAAAATAAAATTTAAATAACAATGGATGCGACAACAGCATGCATCATCATTCACTCAGCTCTGCACCAAACATCACTCACACATTCAGATCTACTTTTTTTCATGTTTCCCTTGGGCAGATATGGGCTTCCTTGGCCCGGATCTAGCTCTTCTCGGCATGCACTGTGCATTTTTGGATCTCAAGGCTCTACCTTGGCTCTAGAAATTGTGCAGAGGCTACTAGTCACTGGCTCCAACTGTGCACTATGTAGTTCCAGGAGTCTTGCCCACTAAGATTGCACAATGTGTAGTCCCAACTAGCATCAAAACCAAACTGAACTGCGCATTGCGTAGTTCCAGTCATTAGTAAGCCACATTGGATTGTGCATTGTGCAGTTCCAATCATCATCACCTCCCACTTGCAGCTGGGTCTGTACATTGCGCATTTCCAATCATCATCACCTCCCACTTGCAGTTGGGACTGCACATTGCACAGTTCCAGTCATCAGTAAGACACACTGGATTGTGCATTGCACAGTTCCAGTCATCATCACCTCCCACTTGCAGTTGGGACTGTAGGTTTTAATCCCATATAGAAATTACCTACATACGAATCCTAAAACACAGAAAATAAACAATGCAAGAGCATAACACATAAAACACATATACACAGAGATTTTCCCCTAGATCCCAAAACCGAGACTACCAGCTTGATTTTTCATTATGTTCCTTTCAATGTTACAATACATATTTATATATGTTGAAGCATCCAATACCATGGACTGAAAACCATCGCGTCCAATACCATGGACCAAAAACCATTGCATCCAAAAAACATGTGCGAAAATCACGCACAAAACCATAGGTGGGTCCACCCAACCTAACATAGGGTCCAAAACAAAAATTTTCCGAGGCGCTGCCCTGGATCCCATAAAGTGGGGTTACGGGTGCCCTTCAAGCCCCTTGTTAACTACGTGGAAAGAATATAACACAACCCAACATTCTCCCACTTGTTGTTTTCTTTCCACGGGAGGCCACAAGAGAGCTTAGTCATTTTTCCGGCCCTGAAATGCCCATTGTCTCTCTACACCAAGAGAACTTCTCAAAGCTCAGAGATTTTGTCAATGCATCTGCAGTATTCTTCAAAGTGCCCACCTTTACCAGCAACAACTTTTTATCTTCTATCATATACCTCACAAAGTGATACTGAACATCAATGTGCTTTGTCTTTGAATGATAAGCAGGGTTCTTTGCCAAGAAAATTGCACTTTGGCTGTCATAGTCTATCGTTATAGCTCCCTGTACTAACCCCATACTTGAACACAATCTCTACAACCAAACTGCTTCCTTGCTTGCATCAGTGGCTGCCATGTATTGTGCCTTTGTAGTTGATAGTGCCATTACAGATTGTTTCTTACTCATCCAACTGACTGCACCTCCAAATAGGTTAAACACATACCCACTTGTAGATCTTCTCTGATCCATATCTCTAGCCTAGTCTGCATCAACAAAGCCCCGAATATCCAACACTCCGTCCAATACTGGTCTTCCTTGGTAGCACAAACCATAATCACTAGTGCCACGCAAATACCTGAAAACCCGCTTCACTGTTGTCAAGTGCTCCTTCCCTGGTTTTGACATAAACCTGCTCATTACTCCCACTGCATGTGCAATGTCTGGTCTAGTACATAACATTACATACATCAAGCTACCGACTGCACTTGCATATGGAACACGGAACATGTCCTCTTCCTCTTCTTGTGTCTTGGGACACTGCTCAGCAGATAACCTCACACCTACAGGAATAGGAATCTTCACCGGTTTACTATCATGCATATTAAATCTCTACAGTATTGTCTCGACATACTTCCTCTGGTTTAACCAGAGCTTCCTCTTTGCCCGATCTCTTTTAATTTCCATGCCCAAAATATTGTTTGTAGCACCGAGATCTTTCATGTCGAATTTGGAGGACAATTGGGTCTTTAAATCCTGGATAATTTCTTTGTCATTTCCAGCCAGCAACATATCATCCACATAAAAGACCAAATAAATAACATGGTCACCAATTAATTTAAAATACATAGAGTGAGCTGCTTTGCTTTTGGTGAAGCCAAGTCCCCGTATAAATGTATCAAATTTCTGATACCACATCCTTGGCGACTGGTTTAACCCATACAGAGACTTCTTTAACTTGCATACTAGTTCTTTCATACCCTTCACCGCAAAGCCTTCAGGTTGCTTCATGTAGATTTCCTCTTCCAAATCCCTGTGAAGAAATGTTGTCTTGACATCCATCTGTTCTACCTCAAAATCAAGAGCAGCAACAATAGATAAAAGTAATCTAATAGAATTTACCTTGGCAACAGGAGAAAAAATATCACCAAAATGAATTCCCGACACCTGGGAATAACCTTTTGCTACCAACCGAGCTTTGTATTTCTCCACCTTCCCTTCTGCATTTGTCTTCTTCTTGAACACCCATTTGCTGCCAATGGGTTTCCTTCCAGCCGGCAACTCCCAGATCCCAAGCCTTATTTTGTGCAAAGATGCCATTTCATCAACCATGGCCTCTTTCCAGAGTTTTCCATCCTCTGAATCCACTGCTTCCTTCACAGTTCTGGGATCATCATCAGTAACAGACAAAGAAAAGTTTGAACAGAAAGCAGATGGACTATAGATTTCTCGCTGCCTTCTTTCTCAAGCTGATCTTCTCACAGCCGGAGTTTGTGGCTCTTCATCTTCTGATTCCTCCTCTGCTACAGAATCTGATTCTTCCTCCTTTAGTTCAAACTCTATATTCATAGGTTCCTTTGGTTGGACTTCATGTTTAATAACATCTTTCACCTCTCTGAACACCGCATCTCGACTATACACAACCTTCCGTGTCACTGGGTTCCAAAGCTTATAACCGTTTAAACCAT
>APFE030627048.1:80813-92017 GCA_000404065.3 Pinus taeda
ATCAAGTGTCGGTAATACCGAGGAGAGAATGAACCGTCGGATCACTACGTATCGTGACCGTCGGATTGTAAGTTACAAAATGTACAACGGTAAAGAAACACACTTTACCTAACTCTATACTAGACCAAGTTGAACTTAACTATTCCTATGTGTCGGAATATCCTAACACTCTAACCCCCAGTAAACTACATGGGCTAGTCGTGGAAAGAATATAACACAACCCAACAGGGACTTCACAATGCACAGATCTAGTTGACAGTCCCTCACCTCTAAAATCTAGAATTGCACAATCTTTCCCAGTAGTTGCCTAGTTTTTGGTTTGGTTTGTCTTTAAGTGCTTTTGATTTCGATCTAACATTTGCATGCCATGAGCGTTTTCTCTGTCTCGAGGTACAACAGTTGTTGAGCAGCTTTCAGCAGTACAAGTAACATGGATTCCAAGAGAGCTAGATCAATATATTATCGTGAGCGGTACTTGAGATGTAGTTGAATAAGTGTCAATGAAATTTCCAGTCTATGCAGACACGCAGCTATTCATCAAGAAGGAAATGAAGGTAACATGGCAAGGAATTAAGGATATCTTCGTAAGCAGCCTCAAGGAAGATCTGGAACATCAACAGGTCTATGTCAACATCCACAAATCAAGCTTGTATAAGGTTTCATGCAATACCCTGCCTTCTCATGTGCAGACAACATTCAGTGAATTGTCTCACATACCGATCTCGAGACAATGACATTGAGCAGCACCAGTGGAACACATCTTGCTACCTTCGGGACAGAAAACTATCATCAGATGTATCACTTACCATAGCCGGTGAACTTCATAGATGCAATTTTCTATACCCCCAATAGCAATGTGAACACTAGAGACATCATGAAGCGTTGGGTAAAAGAGTCGCTGAAGTTCAGGTCGATATCCAAGCAAGTCTACAAGACTAAGTCACTCAAAAAGGCATACCAACTCTTGATCATCTTTTCATGTCACTTGTATGGCCAAGAGAGCACAGAGACCTTTCTTCAGAATTGGGTGGTTATGTTGGACCAGTTGGAAAATGAAGGAAGGTCATTCAATTGGCCGGATATGTTGGCTCTTCAGTTGAAAGTGCATGTGATTAATGCTTGGAATCTGCCCAAGGATGAACAAGCAATATTATATATGTTCGCATACCTACTTGATGCAATATGTTCCCAACATCAGTTTCCTAGAATAGATTGCACATGGACACCATCAGAGAATGATGTGAATATTTATTGCAAGTTTCTTTCTGAGTGCAGCTATAGAGGAGTCATGTCGGGGCTATCTGACCATTTCATCATCCTAGTTTACAAGTTGATCTTTGAGCAGGATACACCTTGCATGTCTCAAGAAGCGATGCACGCATTACTTAATATTACAAATTGGTATGCCCCACCCGGTGGCACCTTCATTAGGATGTTTGGCAGAGAGAAGCCTCTGCATGTGCTACCAAGGTTTGTCACGGATAAGTTGGTCATGCAAGAGGTTTCACATCACATCTCCACAGGGTTATCAACATGACTTCACAGGAGGAAGAAGGCACCATGGCATGCTCTTCCTTTGTAGATTGGATTATACGAGATCTGGAGCTTGAGGATGCGGATTTCGAGGCCAAGGAATTAGAAAATTTTGAGTTCGGCACCAAGGACTACAATCTGTATGATCCCCACTACGCATGCAAGAACAACTGTGCGAAGGTGTATTATCCATAATTCCACGAGACATTTCATTGGGCAAAGGAAGATCCCTGGAGTTATTGCTACAACTCCTCTAGGTTCAATGAACTGATCAGCATGGCTATAGAATGGAAAGTTTCTCTGCAAGCAGCAACAACAACACCAACAGTGAGTAGCAAACCAGCGTAGGAGAAAGGCAAGAGGAAGATTGTCGAGAACCCAGAGGCTGAGCAAAGCTACAAGTTTAGAGAAGATCCTCTTGTTGAGAGAGTAGCTTTGAAAGTAGAGGCAAAGACGTAACAACGCATAAAGAGAGTAGAATGGAGGAAGAGAGAGAAGCAAAGGTTTGAAGATGCAGAGAGGAAGTTGCAGGAAACTGAGAAGAAATTGAAACAAGAGCATGAATTAAGAAGGAGAGAGGGGGAAGAGAAGAAGAAACAGGAACAGGAATAAAGGAAAGGCACAATGACAGAGAAAATTGTGCCTATACAGGTAGAGGAGTCAGAGCAACCATCAGATGAAGAAGAGGGTGAGCAGGTGTAGGTTTGATAACTTTCTCAGTATATTTAGCAAATGGTTGAAGAAACGGACATGGAGTTTGAATAGGAGCCACAGGACCGACCTCATTCCAAGAACATCTGAGGTCTCCCCTCAGTCTCCAACACCTCCATAATCATAACCAATCCCAAACGAGCAAGGAGAGGTTGTTCTCCTTGATGATGATCTAGTGATGGATGTGTACAATCTGTCATTTGATGAGTCACATCAAAAGATTGTACAGGTGCGAAGAAAGCATCTCCTGGATGATCACGTGTCACCTACACATATAGAGGAAAGGGTGATTATTCCATATGTTAGAAGACATCTAGCTGCCATGGTCGATGCCTCTAAGGCTTATGCAGAAGCCCCGAGCTCAATTGTCATGTTCTTGATAGTAGGGAATGATCATATGACAAAGGACTTGCAAGAGGTCAGGCAGAGGACAAAACAATTTGTGGGATCCGCTATGGTAGATATGAGAAAAGAGATACTTGTTGAAGCATCAACCCTTGAGACCACCATGCGGAAATTGTATGACAGGTTTGTCACCATGCACAAGGAAATTGTCCATCTATATGGTTTTCAGCAGCGTTGCATGAAGATTTTCCAAACTCTCAAAGACATACACAATGTTATTGTGCATGTACAAGAATGGACAATGAGGTACAAGGGAGCCTCACATTACTTGCAGAAGATAATGAAGCCACAAGCAGAGCTAGACAAAGCACCGATTCGATTGTTGATCCGAAAATATGAGCAACTCCCTCCGCTCATTACTAACATCGAGGCTTCCTATGCACGATTTTTCAAGAGTTTGGATGCCATAGTGAGGAAACACAGGATCCATTCAATTGGATCCCTCACTCAAGCCATTAAGAATAACCAATTCATGTTGGAGTTCGATAGGTACATGGAGCAGTTGATGCAAGAGGCCACTAGTGATGACTTGCAGCTAAGCACAGAAAACATGCAGAATTACATCAGTGGTCTGGCCACACTCGGGACAATGTTGTGCATGCTTCAAGATGAGTTGGACAAAGGTTCCATAACCATATACCCGGAAGCCATGGAGGCAAGAGTCTGTTTCCAGAAAGACATCACCAAATAGTATGGAGACACCATAGCGTAGTACCAAGCTTGGTATTAGTTCGTCACAGAAGAACATCAAGAGGATGTTGCCAAGTTGGTCTTTCCCCAAGCTTCCGAGTGATGGTGTTCGTCTTGTTAGGTTCACTCAAGCATATTTTGTCCCACATGGGTATATGCGGAAATTGTATTATTATTTGTAAATATATTGTAAGTGAAATTCCAAGTTTCATTAGTGGAATGTGAATAGTCATTATGTAATGTAAAGAGTTATTTGTAAAGGAGTTGAAGAGTCATGAGGGTAGTCAAAGAGTCAAAGGGGAATATCAAGGGTCACCAGACCCTTTGTTATATATAGAGCCTCATAGCTCATAGTGCAGGCTTTTGGGGAGCTAAGCTTTTGGCTAGGCATTGCTTAAAGAAGGCTTGGAGAGTATTGTGACGAGCCTTGGCTTCTCCATAGTGTAGAGCGAATACACATCTTTGGAGGAGAAGGCAGTGTTGATTGTAATGTTCAACTATTGGGGCTGGTGGTTGTCAATGGTATATGTATGGACGGAACTTTCACTTAATAATACAAATGAGCCAACATGTTTTCATGCATATGTTGTTATTGTAGTTGGACTATTCTTGTTTCTTTATCAATGTATGTTGTTTAGTTTACGCATTTGTGTATGAACTACTTTTTATGTAATTGTATGAATCTTTTTGAAGGTGTGTTGTTGGATTAACTCATCACTTTGGTTTGTGGACTATTTCGCTTCCATCTTGTGATGTCATTCCGCTCATGTGTTCCTTTCAGGTTCCGTACTATTACAAGCTTCTAAGGGACACACTTTCTTTTCCTCTCTGTGTGTTAGAACCCCTATGCATCTCACTTGACTCATTGCAAGGTCACACACTTACTTTCGACCAAAGCTATCATACTTACCTCTACGCACTATTGTGGTCAAGGCACTACATTACCACCCACTGCTAGGACTCCTACTCCAAATTGTCTGAGGTCTAGTTGGGACTTCTTACTGGGGAGATCCCCTTGACATGTTGATGGGTCCAACTCCATCAATAGGCCTCTTGAACTATTATTGCATGCTTTGATCATCCCAAAGCTAGGGAATTATCCCTAAGATTAGGGCTTTGAAATTAATGAAAACATTAATCAACAATGACCCATTCACCCTTTGAAATTAATGACAACTTCCATCCAACAATCTCCCCCTTTGTCATTGATGCCACTACTCATGTGCCCCTTGTCTCCATGCTTCACTTCCTTCATCTCCATGTGGAATTTCCTTTTCTCTCCCCCTTCAACGTCAATGGCAAAGGATGAATTATGGCTTTGGCGTTTCCCCCCTGAACATATGGTACTCAACGGGACTTTCGTCTTCTTATCCTTCCCTTATTTGTTGTCTTTATTGTTCCTTTTCTTAGCTACAATTTTCTTCCACTCTTCTTGGTCTAGAACTATATGTTGTTTGGTATTCTTATGGTTATTGCAACCAATCATCTTGAGTTTTATACTTTGATTTCACACTTCTGAGAATCACACATATTTCCAACACTGAGAAGATTATGCTTCAAATCCTTAATTAGCAAAATATTTTGTGTCTTTGTATGGTCATTTCCAAGGTTTGCTACACCTTTTCCAAGTATCTTGATAGAAGAGTTATCTTCAAACACAACATGATGGTTTTTTCTTATAGGCTGAAATTTTTGTTTTGATCTCCAGTCATGTGTCGAGAATTCATTATCTATGTACCATTCATTCTCTTTATCTTCAATGATCAATTCTAGATCGCAATTTTCATTATTTTACTTATCCCATGTCATAGTTGGCTTCCCTATCTATATGAATGGAGCATTCTCTTTCACAACCCTACAATCTTGTGTCTTACAACCAATATTATTGCACTTGTAGCATACAATGTTTTGGTTCATTAGTGGTTCAAATGGATTGTATTTTCCATGGGCATTTCTAGGTCTGAATCCATAATCATTCATGTTCTTTTCATAATTGTACCTTGTACTTATTTTAGAATGAATTGCTTTATGCCCAAAATTTCCGCAAGAGCAACAATGACCAAGAGAGATATTTTCATACTTGGGAAAGTAGGTTGATCTTCTGAAGTTTTTTTTTGCCTTGGAGGAGGTTCAACCCATCAATCATCTTTGTGATGGATGTTCTTGGGAACATCAGTAAAACTTCTTTAAGCGATAGAATTTATAGATTCTCCTTTAATTTTCTGCTTTAAAGGCTTTAATCTTGTGACTCCCTTGCTTGAGGATGCACTTGTATAGCCAAGGTTGGTTTTATCGCCTGATGGTCTTGATGGAAGATTTTATTTTCCTTAAAAGGACATCTCTTGGCTTAATGACTTACTCTACCACATTCGAAAATTTTAAAAGGTAACTTACGTTTGTGTTTTCCAGTTCCCCTTTTTAGTTTCATGATGAAATTTTCTTCTTTTAAATCTAAATCATTTTTTGGATTTCCTTCGCCCTTGAGTTCTTCGTTTCTTGTCTTCCTTGTGCCTCTAAAAATTACTTCTCTAGCTGACGACATGTCTTCTATATATATTCTCATTTTGTGTGTTGTAAGAGTGCTATATAATTCTTCCATTGACATCATAGTCAAGTCCTTGGTTTCTTCTATGGCAGATACCTTGGCATCGTATCTTAAGGGAAGCGATCTCAGTGCCTTTTGTGCAATCAAAGGATCTTCATTTTTTTCTTGTAATCCTCTGATGGAGTTGACAACTTTATCTACTTTTAGTAAATAAGTCGCAATATCTTCTTTTTCATCCATTTGCATATTTTCAAAATGAGCTCTATACTTTTGAACTTTGACCTGCTTGACCTTATCATCACCTTCATACTGAGTTTTAAATTTATGCCAAACTTCTTTGGTTGCGGTGCAGGGCGTCACCTTGGACTTAATGGTTCTTGACAATCCACCCATGATGGTATAAAGACCTTTCGAATTTGAACTAAACAACTTGAGAATTTTTAGGAACTTTATATCCATTTACAATGGAGATCCAAACATCCACTCCTAAAGCCTTCAAGTAGGTTTCCATGCAATTGCTTGATAGTGGATAATCATTTCCATCAAACACTGGAATTGTTCTTAAAGAGATGCCTTACATTTCCATATCTACTCACGATCTTCCCTCCAATGATTACACTGTTAGAGTGTAACCTACTATGATACCAATTGTTAGAAATGTTGACAAGGGGGTGAATAAGTATTTCATAAATCTCAACAGTGTAAGCATCAAAACAATTGACCAATAACATCACATCAAAGGAACACAAGATATATACAAAAACGTATTCATATTACAAGGGAAGCTAGAACTGAAAGGGCTACAACCCCAAGATTTACCAGCTCTCACTGGAAGGAGGTGAATACCTCCTAAAAGAAGCTAAAACTTCCTTATCTAGCACCACCTTGCCACCCTCTAGAATAAAAGATAAAATAAAACTTATTGGGCTCATGTATCAAGGATACTGACCCAAATACAACAATATACAATTACTTCTATCTCAACATAAACATATTCAACTTCATATATGCTCCAATAAATATGTCATTGTAACGTTGACCTCTAATGCAACAAAATATATTCTAGTTCATAACTTCAATTGATTGCTTTAGATATGCCTTAGAATAGAGCTCGGATTATGCTCTTAGTAGCTCAGATCTCCCTCAAAAACTCTGCCTCAAAAGGTAACTCAAATATTCTTCAAGACTTCTACAAGTATGATATCAAGGTCTGGTCCAAACTTCTACAAGAATGACTTCAATATCTTCTCCAAACTTCTACAAGAATAACTTCAGGATTTGCTCCAAAATTCTATAAGAATGATGCCAAAAAGAACTTTAAAATTTGTGCCAAAATTCCTTCCATAGATAGCCTCCCCAACCTAGCCTCTCCACTTCTAGTTCACGAGATATGTACTGCAAAAACACTTCTTTTCTTAGCTTCTTTCAACATATCCAAATTTTCATTGAGAAAATTGCTAAAATGCCTCCTCCTTGCGCTTATATATAGTGCATTCGAGATCTAAACTGGACTGACTTGTCCACTTGCTAGGCTAACTTGTCCATTGACTAGATTGGCTTGTGTAATTGGCAGAATGTATAGTGAATATTCAAAAAACCATATCTCCTCAACTATGAGGAGTTAGAGGGAGTTCCATATATCGTTGGAAAGGTCCCAGAATAAGATTTCCAACCATGTATGTTATACTTTCATTTGAGCTAGGTAAATGGAGTAAAAAAAATCATTCAAAGGTAGTGTACCCAAATGGAGCATCAAAAATCCAAAAAATAATTTCTCTTCAACCATGAGGAGTTACAGGGACTGCCATATACCATTGGAAAGGTCTTGATGAGGGCTACGTGATGATATAGTCCATCCTTGAATTTTCTATGTTTTTTACCACATTTTCAGTGATTTTCTTTTGAGTGTTAGTTTTGCATTTCAGGGCTTAAACCCTTTTTCTATTTAGGGCTTCTTGAACTATTATCACATGCTTTGATCATCCCAAAGCTAGGGCATCATTGCTAAGATTAGGGCTTTGACATCAATGGCAACATTAATCAACAATGACCCATTCACCCTTTGACATCAATGACAAATTTCATCCAACAATCATAAGGCTTATGAAGCTTATGCCGACAATCTTAACCTTTTAGAAAAATCAAAGGAAAATTGCATCATGGTATGATAAAATACAAATTTACTCCATTCAATTTTGTTTTCATATGTTGGTTGATGTGTTAGGTGAATTGAACAAATTGAACAAAAGACTTTTCAAGAAGAGAATGTAGACATTATAAGTATTGGATTAGCTTTTGAAGTAACTATAAGTACATTGTCTAGATGGTTTTTGAGAAAATAAACATCTACAGTAAGTACAACATATCTTTAAAAAATTTCAAGTGATTCTCAATATGGATATATTGAAATTAAAAATGAAGAGGTAGTCATAGATAGACATGAATTACAATACATCTCTATTTCAGCGATAAAGAGATTATATGGATATAAGGAAACAAACTATGAAACCTCATATTGAAGGCACACAAGAGTCGTCAACCACTCACAGAGGGTTATATTGAGTCTCTCATAGACCTTTGAATGAAAGATTTTCATATCTTCATCTTTTTAATGTAGAAAAATTGTTCAGTCCTTGCTATTATTCAGAAGATCGTCATATTCATGAGAAAAAATCAAAGTGGGTGCTTTTAAAGCTTTTTCAACATTTATAGCATACAATATCAAAAGATGATGGGTGTGTACCTTTATTTGATGTTAAAGCATGTAAAAGACAGTTGCACCCTTTTGTTGATTTATTAAATTTGTCTTGGGACGGTTTTCCCATGAAAAAACGTGGAAAATGTTTTGTAACACAAAACAATGGCATAAAACTTATTCTCATATGATGAATTTATGGCAAGCTATACTCATCATTCCTGCAAGTACAGTGGATTGTGAAAGGTGATTTTCTAAACAAAACATAATCAAGGATATTAGAAAATCAAGGCTAGGATTGAATACACTAAATGTATTAATGAGAATATCTTTGGATGGACTTGAATTCTCTAATATTGATTGGAATGTAATTGAAGCAGAAAATTTTGATACCCAAAATTTATATGAATAAAATATCTTATTAAAAATGATGAATAGATAGATGATGATTGTTTACAATGGGTTGCCTAGCTTATATACTACCATGGGCACCCTTTGGGAAAGGGCATGATCTTATGATCGTGCCCTTTCATCTAATTAAAATTAAAATTAAATAATAACCTAAAATTAACTAATTTTTTACATAACATTGCCTTCCTCTCGAAAGAATGCTTTGTCCTCAAAGCATACGTAACAACGGCTGTTGTTGACAAAATGCTTCATTCTCCCAAGAAGCATCTTCTTCGGGTAAGCTTTTCCATTTGATCAGATATTCCAAGATGATCAAGGTTCCACACTTTAAAAGACCTTGAATTACTCTCCCAATTTCCAATTTTTGGTGATGTGGATATCGGTATGGCTTTTTCATAGGTCGGTCTTGAAATACTTTTTCATGCTTCTGGATTAGATCTTGCATCTCTGGTGACTCTTCTCTGGTCATATTTGCAGATAACATTTCTAATTGATGACATTGTATTGCATAAGTAAGTGCTCTTCTTCGACTCAGCTTCATCATCTAAGATGATGATACACCATGATTTTCTGGTGCTTGGAATCCATGTAGTTTGTACTTCTGACCTCCCCATTTGAATTTTATAAATTGTACTTGATGGTTGGCAGCATAAGTACCTAAAGTTCGTAGCCATTGGATGCCTAATACTACATCTACTCCTCCTAATGGTACCGTGAAGAACGGGGACTCTAATTTAAAGTCTTGAATCTGCAAATTGACCTTATGGCATTTCCCCACCTTTTCAATCTTCTTACCGTTAGCTATCATCACTTTCATGTTTGGTAAAGGAAATGAAACGATATTGAGTTTCTTGGCCACGGTTGCATCTAGAAAATTGTGTGTGCTTCCAGAGTCGATGAGAACCACTACGTTGTTCTTCTTTATGTGTCCTTTTAACTTTAAGGTTTGAGGTTGTGATATACCTGTCATGGCTGATAATGACACTTGCGGAGTACTTCCGTCGTCTAATTCTGGTGAGAATTCTAGAGCATCTTCTGTTTCTTCTATGTCATAATCTTCACTGTTTGAATCATTGGTTGCTTCACAATTATATAGGTTCTTTGGTTCTTTTCCTTTAGCACATCTATGTTTGGGGTCCCACTTCTCACCACAGCGTTTACATTTACCCTCTTTTATCCTTTGCATTTCCACATTAGATTTTTCATCTTCACGACAATGTGGTCGAACGTATCTTGTATTATTGGAGTCCATATACTGAGGTATCATTTGTCTTGAATATGTTTTTTCCACTTTTGACCAAAATATTGGTTCGGATTTCTTTTCGGTTGTTTTTGCTTTTCGTCTTGCTACTTCTATTGATGTAATGTCATGCATCTCAAGTTCTGCTTGTAAATGGGATTTGAGTCCTGAGACATATGATTGAATCAAACGAGATTCTGATAACCCAGGTACTCGTGTTACTAAGGTCTCCCATTCTTGAGTGTATTCGTCCACACTTCCTTTTTGTCGTAACTTGATGAGTTTTAAAAAGCACTCTTCTTCTCTTACACCTTGGAATCTTTTAAAAAATGCATCTTTAAATTTTCTCCAGCTAATGACGTGTGTCGTTTTTTTCCACCACATATACCAGTTATATGCTTCTCCTTCCATTTTCATGGATGCATGTTTGAGCTTTTCATCATCATCATTGATGTCATATATCTCAAAGTATTATTTTGCTTTATTTACCCATGCAACATTTTTTTTTTCGTTTCCATCGAATTTAGGCATCTCGACTTTTGCCCTCCTCTGGAATGTGGCTAATGGTTGAGCAAAAAAAGGGTGTTGATTAATAAGGGTATCCAAAGTTGCTTGTTTGTAAGGGCGGTGTTGCTTCTTGGTGGGGTGTCGCTAATTTTTTTGGGGATTCAACCTTTTCATGAGAATCTGTTGATTTTGTTGAATCTGATGAGAGGTGTTCTTGATTCTCTTTACTTTCTTTTAGTAGCTCTTCGGGTGTACAATTCGAATTTTTACACAGAAGTTTCAGCATTGTTAAGACCCCTTTGATGTCTGCTTTTGTTTGGACATGTTGATTTACTGACCTCGTCATGGTTGTTATTATCTTATGCTCCACGTCGACCAATTGTTTTTGGAAATCCGCCATTGTCATTGTCGACATCGAGCGAGTTTGCGAGGGCGTGTATTTATCTGCCAGCTTAAAGGTTTTTTTT
>APFE030627054.1:0-10821 GCA_000404065.3 Pinus taeda
TTAGGATTCAAATTATTTTTATGATGCATGTGGATTTTATTTAAAAAATTGAAATGATTTGAAATTTTTTGTATGATGCATGCGAATCTGATTAGTATTATACATGCTTCGTTAGGAAAAACCCTAATTTTTATCCTTAATTGATATTTATAATTCAATTGGAAAAACTCTGATTGCTATCCTTAATGTATTCCACATCACTTCCATATAGCAAGAAATCACTCAACAAGACTACACACCCTATCATAAGAACATTTACCAAATTGTTTTTAATAAAAAAGAGTTGAAAATGGGACCATTTTGGCATGGCTTCTTCATAACTTTTACAAAATTACAGGAAATGAAACCATTTTGGCATGGATTCTCTCCTTATGACCTTAATATACATTTTTTTCCTCAATCAATCCAAAATATGTAAAAATTATTCTCTTCGACAACTCTAACCAACAAGGAATATCGTCAATATTTTCAATGTAATTGAAAACCCTCGCTTATTTCATATATAGTAGTATGTCCCCTTATAACTTTTAACATAATTGATAACTATAACTCATTTCATTTTTGTCACATCCAAAAGGCATTTGTACTTGTTTAATGCACCTGGAATTTGAACCTTCCACATTATGATATTCAATTTATATCATAAAAAATTGGGGGAATCCTTTCTACAAAGGGAGGCATTTGTAGAAGAGTGAGTGTAGAGTTCCTTCCTTTTATATCATGAAGAGTTTTTGTCACATCCAAAAGGAATTTGTACTTGTTTAGCACACCCAAAATTTGATCCTTTCACATTATGATATTTAATTCTAATGAAAACACCATTTTTAAAAGATCGTGTTTGAAGTTAACCCTTACGTAACTCCCATTGAACTTTAGCTACAATGTATGATGTCTTCTAGTTTCTTTGAATGACAAATATGATAGGAATCGATAGGACTTGGTCCACGATAGTTTTCCTTCATCATAAAAATTACTAAAATAATTCTCATGATGTCTTTTGTTATTATGAAAATAATGTAATCCATGGAAGTATTTCCTAACTCTTGAGCACTGGTGACAATATTTTTGTTTGTGTACCCTAGTATTGCTTGTATGAATGTACCTATGAGAACTGGTTGCTAAATTTTCCTTACATATATGTTATTTTATTTTCCCTATGTTGGAATGAGGGCACCTGAACATGAATTTAGAGTTACTCCAAAAGGAACCATATGATCCATAACTTGACTCTAAGCTACTACATTTAGAATATGGGCTCTCACTTCTCTCATTCTTCTCTGTAGACAAATTTTCTTCCTTTCAATTACCAATATTTGAACTTTCTCACCTACATCTATTGCACCTTCTCTGGTAGCCACCATGGTTATATGACATTCTTCCTTCAATTATTGTACAAGCATAACAACTACTCCTCTGACTGGATTGTCTACAAGTTTTGACTACATATGTTTGGTTTATCACACATACATGGCAATAATTGGTCGTCTGAATTGTTAGAAGACAACAAAAAATACTAGAAATGATAAGTATTTTGTAGCTTCAATTGCATTATGATAATATATTGATGTATTTCTTCTTTGAGCTCTTGTACAAGTAAATAATATAAGTTTCTACCAAGTGTAAATAAACCCAACCTTCTATCATTATGTAAATATTATTGCGATGTTATGGAGCAAAATTCAAGAATAAGGCATGGTTAATATGTGTAGCCCTTTCCGTCACTCTGTCAATATTATTGTGATGTTATGGAGCAAAATCCAAGAATAAGACATGATGTAATATGTGTAACCCTTGCTTATTGGACATGATACATAAACTTATTGTGACAATTATGCATATCAACATCCATGCTTTATAATTACATTGTGATAGTGCAGTGAATTTGAAATAAACATGTGACATGTTTGGTAACTATTTATTTAATCATATGGTATCGAAACATTATTAAAAATAGAAAAGGAACATGTTTAGTAGGTTGTGCACACAAAGTACATGTTTGGTAACTATTTATTTACTCACGTGGTATCCAAACTTTATTACAAATAGAAAAGGAACATATTTAGTAGGTCATGCACACAAAGTACACCATAACCGAGAAATACCTCCTTTGAGTATGTAGCATATACGTTCCATAAGACTATGATATATATTAGTGACATTTCTCTACAATCACTACAATACCACCTTGGGAAGTTCAAAGGGTTCCCCCATTAGCAAATAAAAAACCAACACCACAATTTGGGAACCATGAAATCTCCTACAATAAGTTTTTCTTTACAAGGCATGTAAATAAGCATGATTAAATTTTACATCTTATTCCTTCACAATTGTTTATTAGGTGTTTAAAGGAAGGATTAAAAACCTAGAAACCCTACATTCAATACAAATGTCTCTATTTAAACATCAAAATAATATCTTCATATTTAAAATTAAAGTGCCTCTAATTAACCCAAGTGCCCTAATTATTGGCGAAAATTCATTGTGAAGGCTAATATGGGCATTTTAAGGTTTAGTGCCATACTATGGAAGTTTTCTGCCTTGACTTACTTTGTAAGCTTATATTAGTATGTGTTGGTTACAATAGAAATTCACCTTTGCGTGTGATGTGAGGTTCTGTTAGAGTACCTAAGATAAACTGGGTAAAGTCCTCTATCAAGACTACCATGTGTAGTAGACCAACATTTTTTTATATGACTTTGGCAAGACACAATCCTTGATGGGGGAGCTCTTGACCCAACTAGACCTTAGGTTGACTTTAGGTCCAAGGGTTCCCAACTGGGAAACAACAACATTGTTCACTAACAGGAGAGCCTCATTGACAAAATTGAAAAATTGGAGCACTTTTCTAGTTTGGAGCGATCTTCACAAGTAAAAATGGTTGCGCAATCACTAGAGAAAACCCACTTTTGTCTTTGTCAGCAATAAAACCATTATGAGTATGATTCAATAATTCATAGTGGCATAGGGTTCAAGAGCATTGATTTGATAATCAAAAGGGTTTGTTTTTTCCCCTTGGGAAAAATCATAATTTTCTATTATAAATGGAAAATTACATGTTGTAAATGTCGGTAGCATATGATGCATGTGTTTACATAGCCATCCAAATATATAGGTCTATACATAATTACCCACTAAAGGTATGCCTTTAAATTTAGTAGATATTTATACAAAAATTCAAAATGTTTGCTTTGCAAATTTCTATATATATATATATTAGGATCATAAAAACTGTGAAAATTGGGGCCTGTTAGCCCTCTGTTATATCTGGTCCTTGTAAGGCTTGTGATAATACTGGAAGAACTCTCCCTGCTTCTGTTCTTGGATAAACCATTGTCATCTGGGTTGATTCGCTGCCTCCTTGGAAAGCTGATCCACAACCTAGTTGTGCTCCCTGTAAATGTGGAAACATGTAATTTGTTCAAATTGTGATTTTAAAGGCAATGCATCATCCAAAATGTTCCTGAGACAATGCACATGACATGCAGTTGTGCAAGAGAACCAATTAATGATGATCTTAGAGTCCCCAAATATCTCAATATGTCTATAGTTATGTGCCAATGTAAAGTATAATAAATGTCGGAGTGAGATGAGCTCAGAGAAATTGTTTGTGCTAGCCCCAAACCCCATGCAAACTCAAAAAGAGTGATTGTCTAATAAATGGAGAATAATACCCCACAAACCTAGTCTTGGGAAGATCCGTTGAAGTATACCCATGGATGGTCATGGTTGATGGCTTCAGGAGTTATGGTGCGAGAAGGTGGGGACTGTTCAACATCTAGTATTTCATTGAAATTATTGATGATTCTAGTGATTACCAAAGGCCACCGAATTTGCAGATTGTTAAAGATGATGTTGTTTTGACTTAACCAAGTATGACATCATATAATGAGGGGGAGATTGTGATTCTTCATGTTGGGGGAAGCTTTCCACTAGTCGTTCCATGCCTCATTGATGTTTCACCCTTCCCAACGTTGAGGTATGTCCAAAGAGGAGAGGACTTGCTCCCAAAATGTGTCGTAAGGTTCTGTAGAACAGGAAGAGATTATCATTCGATTCCTCGTGCTATTGATGAATGACACACGAAGACAAACAAAAGTATAATCTCTTCATCAAGTCGATACTTGTAGGAGTTTTATTCATGATGATATTCCACATAAAGATTTGAGTTTGTGGGGGAGCCTTGGGTTTCCAAGTGCTCTCCACCACCCCTCTAGAAAAGGGGGCTTATGTGCAACATGTATAATTGGATATCCGATCTTGGGAGAGTATACTTGATGAGCTATCAAAGCCCATATGAGATCATCATCGTGATTAAATATTCGGACATGTGATTTAGATAACACATTTATCTACTTCTGCCAATCTTGTTTGCACTGTTCTCGAATGCCTAGTGTAGGTGGAAATTTCTAAGCTTGTAGGAAAATAGTAGTGTTATGTCGATCTACTATTTGTGCAATCGTGGATATGTCCCTGCCATTCAGGAATGGAATAAGGTCTGGAGGAAGTCAATATAAGTTTCCACAACCTATCCATGATTTAGATCCAATGCATATTGTTGTTCCATTGTTAATTTACCAAGTGAGGCCATTCTTGATGCTGGGGAGAGTTTGTAATACAACCGTCAAGATGATAGAGATACCATGTTTGTTCCTAGATGGAAGGCGAACCCAATCCATGAGGTTATGCGGACAAATGTACTTATTGATCACCACATCTTTCCACAGACTTTTGGGCTTTAGGAGTAGCCATCCCAATTTGCCAGCCAATGCATGTGAAAATGTTGGAAGATATTTGAGGGCCCATCCTCCCAATTTCGTGGGCAATGCAATACAACTCCATATCACCCAAGTGAATGACTTCCCCTCCTTGTGTCAATTCCATAGAAACTTGCAGCATATTTTTTGTATTGTCAAAAGTATACCTTGAGGAATTGAAGCGAGGTACAACTAGTAAACCATAGTGGCTTCCAATACTGATTTGATAAGAACTAGCCTCCCAAATCTGGATAATAATTGGTGGTTCCAACTAAGCAACCTTTTTTACACCTTAGTCATCAATCAAGTCTAGTCAACTATTTTTTATCCATGGGAGTTTATGTGAAACGCCAAATATTTAAGTTCATCATCCAATTGAAAACTTTGGAAGGGAAACTTTTGATAAGCATGTACAGATTCCTAAGGAGAGAAAGCTGTGAAGCTGATGGTAGGCTTTGTTCTATTGGTTTCCATCCCAGTAGTTGTACAAAAAAGTTGTATGATATCATAGAAAGTATTGAAGTCTCGGATGCCACTGATGATAAAAATAACACATCATCAACGAAAAGAAGATGGGATAAAATACATTGATCAGTGATATTGGGTCCCAATAGTCACCCAACTCTTCTTTCTTCTAGGATTAGCTTGCTTAGTCCTTCCATGACAAGCAGGACAAGTAATGGGGATAGTGGAAAACCATGTCTGAGGCCCCTCTCAGCATCGAAGAAATTGGAGACTGATCCATTTATAAGTACACTAAAGGAGACAGGGGAAATGCAGCACATAATCCATCGAATGAAAGAGATGGGGAATCCAAGGTGTGTGAGAAAAATCCTAATATAGAGATAGCTAACTTGATCAAAAGCCTTTGATAGATCGATTTTTGAGAATGGATCCTTTTAGATGCTTCAATTTGATAGAATGGAGAGCTTCCTGTGATGTGCCAATGGCCTCATGGATCTGTCGATTATGGAGGAAAGAAAATTGTTCATATGAGATGTTGGCCGAGAGAATAGGCTTGATACACTTAGTAATGATTTTGGCTATAATTTTTTATAAGCAACTGCAAAGGGATATGGGTTGGAAATCAATTAAGGATTGAGGGGAGTCCACCTTAGGGATGAGGGCAATGAAGGTGGAATTGATGACGTCATACATGTACCCTGTAATCCTACATTCCTCAACAACCTTGAGTAGGTCCATGCCTAAAGTATCAAAATAAGGTAGATAGAATTCTATAGACCATCCATCAAGGCCTAGACTTTTATCCTTCTTGAACCATTTCAGGGTGCTCTCCAATTTACCCATACATATAGGTTTAGTGGGATCTTCAGATATCTCAAAGTCAACATACCAAGGGAAATGACCAGAAATACGAATGATTTCTAAGAGTGAAATCCCAACTGGAGCCTTGAAAAGTTGTTTAAAACTGAATTTCCCAAATTATCTAGTTGATGGAACATTTGAGCACACTGTCCATGATTAGTAGACATTTTCTAAATGGTGTTACAAGCCCACCTTCCTTTGGCACAATTGTCGAAGAATTTAGTATCGTCATTCCCTACCTTCAGCTAGATGGCTCTGCTTCTAAGTCTCCAAGTCTCTTCTCGATCCTATAGAATATTGGACCTTTAGCCCTCTACCTCGGTGAGGGTAGATTTAGCTTCAACTGAGATGAATCTGTGACCTTGGTCATCCATAAGATTGGAAAGCTAGTGTTCAATTGCACAAAGAGTCTGGTTATCTCTAGATCATTTAGATTTGGCCCATTGAATGGAGATATTTTTAAGTTCCATGAGGTTTCGACAAAATCCTTCAACTAGGTTCCACCTTTGGGAAGGAGGGTGGTCTCCCCAAAAATTGGTAACCAATTTGTGATATTTCCGGTCGTATAACCAGGTCAAGTTGAACATGAAGGGTGCTTCGGGCTTTAGGGAAGGACCAACTAGTTCCAAATAGATGGGGGAGTGATCAAGGACACCCCCAGATCCAACCCATTGACGAAAATTGGAGAGGGTACCAAGCAAGTCCTCTTTGATGAGAAACCAATCCAATTGCTTATGCAAAGTAGCATCACCAATTCTCCTATTATGTCATGTCAGTTTCTTTTTTTTCATGGGGATCTCAATCAGATGATGTCGTTCCAGGAGATGTTCCATATATTATGAAGGGGATCTAGCTGTGTATGATGTCCCAAACATTTCTCATAATGAATAGTGAAATTGAGGTCTCCACCCAAAGTTAGGTTATTAGAATTCATCAACGACAATTGAAATTGGTGATTCTAAAACTGCACCCTACTATGATATGATGCATAAACATTGATGATATGAAATTTCTTGCCCATCTTTGAGGGAAAGATATCCATTCCTAGGAATCCAGGTCCCCCCCATACAGAAATAGGGTTGATGGATCGAGTTTTAATGCCCAGTTCAATACCCCTAGATCATCCATTGACATCTAGGCATGAAAGCACAAGCCAGACATCACAGAGTGAAGAATCAGGGAAACCTACTCTTCCTTCTCGAGGGTTTCTTGTAAAGAAATTATGTCAAATGGCTTTGTATCCAGGAACCTCTTGAGGGATAGTTTTTTAGCAAGGCTAGCAAACCCTCTGAAGTTCAGGGACAACCACTTCGTGGGTCATCTTGATTAAGGGTGTTCTTTCCTTTAATAACCCTATCAATTGTGGTCTATCTACCTAGGGCCACATCTACCCTGACAAGAAGGATAGCTCTCAAAATCCTGAAGGGTTCCCTCAAGTGGGTTTAGTCTCAATAGAGAGGGAAGAGAGACCTTATCTAGATGGTCTAGGAGGGATGGATACCCGGGGTCATAGGTTATATGGATGTGAAAGTTGAGAAGTGGTGGAGGGCTTAAGTGAAGTTATGGAGTCAGCTCCAGTAACAAAGAGTGGGGTAGTGGAGAAGATAGTAGAAGGATGATCGAGTAGGCATGTGAGAGGGAATGTGGACAAGCTAGAAATGGATGCATATGAAACATGTAATTGTTGTGAAGTGCATGTAAAAGAAACAGAAGAACAAAGAAAAGGAAGAGGACCCATGGAGTGAGTAGCCACTGCAGCATTCTAAGATCTCATCATGGATGGAGATGTAGGCTGTAGAGAGGCAAAACAAGTTGGTAGAGAAGTTTCCCCATACATAGCCATCAGACTAGTAACATGAGGAGGTTGTTCTTCCACCAGAGGATCTTTAGATTGTGGATTCTTAGTGCCTTTTTCCAATGAAGAAGTCACCAAAAAGAGAAGGGAGCACTCCTTATATAGATTCCCTACCTTGTGACACCTTATACACCTGAATGGGACTCCCTCATAGTCTAGGGTTTGTTTGCAAGTGAAATGATTCGAATGAAAAGTAATATTTTCCTCTAATCATTCTCTAGTGTCAACGTGAATCAGTATGCAGGCCATAGATTTGTTGTTAGATGTTGCATATGATAGATCATGATCCAAATAGGTACCCAGTGCATTTTTTATGCGAATAAATATGTCCTCTAACCAAAAGTGCAGGGGTAGCCCTGGAAGACAAACCCAAATCAGACTAGCACCCAACTACTCTTGTTCTAGATTGAAGAGGGGGCTCCATCATTTTAGAAGCATAGGGTCCATTTCAATATGCCAGTAGTGGGAGAGTACCCAATCTATGTATTCTTCTTGGTGGAAATTGAGGGCAAATAATCCTCAACTTAGAATGGTGATCGACGTAATTTCCTTGAGTTAAGTGCCCCAAATATCGAAGGTCTAGAGGCGAAGCCTCTTAGCCGAATATGCTCTTTCCCTCACATGCCACACTAGAACCCTATTGGCGGTATCCACCACTTTTCCCATAATGATACTTTCCACAAATCTAAGATTGATGTCCTTGCTCAAGGTCTTGGCACACTTACTCTTCTTAGCCTTACTAGTCTATGGAGCATCTAGATGGCCCCGAAAGGGGTCCCGATTGCCTTGTGAGACTTCCTGTGGCGAATGGGAGGAGTTCCAAGGGTTAAATGCCAGAATATTGAAGCTGCTAAGGCGAATAGGAAAACTCCCCTTAAAAGAGGTAGGGTTAGTGTTGTTGTCCGATGTCGAGTGATGGATAGAGGATATCCTAGATTGTGACAACACTAAAGAAATGGGAATACAAGATGATGTAGGGTGAAGGGATGCCTCGAGAGAAATAGAATCGAAGGTAGCAGAGGGTGCAATGCAAGCGACAAGAAGGTTGAGCATAGAAGGAGAGAGTGGAGGGCACTCAAACCTAGGAGATGCAAGGGGGGGAGTAGAAGTTGGCAGGTAGGGCACTGATGGTCTAGAAAGCTCAATGACAGACATTGGGCTTGTCTACAAGAGAAACGATGTTCAATGAGGACCAAAATTTGACACACTATGAGGAAGCATCCAAATCAGCTCGTTGGGATTTAGGTCGATGGAATAATCGACAACATCTAACTCCATTCTAACAGCTACATATAGAATCATGGATGAAGGTAACAATTGTAGAACAGGTAGGGATCTAGCCCACAAGCTGTCACGATGAGCTCCTCACTGCAGGAAAATGGCAAAAGCAACGATGGTGATAGCAAAACATTGGACTGCCTATTATCCTAGACCCTGTGATGCTTCAGTGCAGAGAGCCATCTTCCTCTCATACCGCAGTGGCGAATTCCTCATCATTAGATTGTATTTTCATGAAAAGGGTTTGTTGTTGTAAAAGGCTAATGATATAATCATGGGACAAAAAAAAAGTCCCTAAAATGACTCTGTTTTGATGCAGAAACTTAGAATGGAAACTAATTATATATATGTTTGACCTCCTAAAGTTCTCGAGAATAATATTGGTATAGAAATGTGTGTTAATGTAAAAATATACCATTGGATTTTATTGTTTAGCATTCCTATGTCTAGATTCGTAAGTGTTATTACTACGAATTGTGAAACAATTTCAGAAACAGATGTTGTGAAGGGAACTGTTGAATGTATTTGTTTTGTTTACTTTATTTGAAAATGTTATTACAATTGCTTAGACAATCTCGGTGTATTTAATTGGGATGCATAAATAACGATATTCATTGTAATGGACATTTCTTTCATAATTATATAAATTTTGTAAACTTATTGCAATGATCAAAATATGTTATTATCCTACTTTATAAACCAGTTGAAGTAAAGGAAAATATTCTCGAGTGGTTTTAACATATTCTAGAAAGCAAGACAATGCCCAAAGTGAATGATACTCAAAATGATGTGACACTATCTACTTCAATAATATTTGTTACACCCACAATTCCTAATATGGTCTTTAAATATAGATTATTTTTGAACCAAGTTTTAGATAATGATAAAATAATTGCTTTCATACACTATTTCGAAAGAGTTAATGTGAATCTCCAACCAAAACATACAAATAGAAAACATGAAAAGAATTACATCTACAATATTGTTATTTCCATAAACGAAAAATAGTAAACATGACACTCGATGCGATGACTGGATGTGATGATTGCATTTCAAATATCTCTCAACACTGTGATGGAATGAATTCGTGAAGAAGCAAATACAAAAAAGTCACATGCATTCTTCCATACCTATGCTTACAAATTTTGATCAGGATTTCGCTCAAGCTTTTTACAATCCCTTAATAAACACTAAATGTACATCAACACAAGAATTAGTGTGAAGGAATGTTTAGGATATGCTATATTTATTATATTTTGATTGCAATTATAATTAGCACATCGACCTAAAGTATCGTTGGTGAGTGTTGATAGGTAGCAGATGCAGAAGATAAATCAGTTCCATTTGGAGAATGGATGGTGAAGTCTCTTGGTGTGGACCAAATCCAACTCCATTATACTTTTGGGCGTGGATTTTCTCAACTGCTTGGTCAAGCTTGACCATGTAATTGCACTTCGGGACAACCATACAATGGCTGAAATAGTTAGCATTTCCTTCTTCCTCTTGCTGGAATAGTTTGCACTTTGGCTTAAGAACACATCTGTGGAAGGAGTTGTTGGATAATAGTTTGAAATCAGATGAATTCATTGTTGAAAGGTGGGGATTCAA
>APFE030627057.1:0-17999 GCA_000404065.3 Pinus taeda
TTTATTTTATTTATCTGTCTATAGGTTGAGAGAACTTAGGAGTTATAAGGGAACACTGTTGCAGTTATTTAGGAAACTAATAACAGGACAAATAAACTAATTAGTTCTTTACAAGTTACAGTAGTTAGAATTAGTTTCAGAACTGACAAAAACAGTTGCTTTCTGTTAAGACAATTTTTCCAAGAACAGTTAAGGACATTAGATTAAAAGCAGGAGGGTCATCATTGTACGGGTTCTCTCCCCCAAAAAAGAAATAGAGAAAAACACAGTCATCTTTTGTTCATCAGAAATTAATGTTCATTTTATTTCTTTCATTACTGTAAAGACGAATAACAAAATTATTCTCTGTCACTATAATTACAAATGTCGAGTATTCTTTTATTACTGTAATCTTGTCATTGTATATGAAATGTGCTAACAGAAACAAACAACAAAGGAGTAAACAGACAAGAAGCGAGCCAAGTACAGGCGAATGACACCAGTGTCGATTCGAGTCACGAACCAGGAACGAGGAAACAGCGAAGGGTTCCAAGAGTAACCCACAGACAAGAGCATACATCCGACATCGAAATAACTACAAGTAATTCGAAGATTCAACAAACCCTCATAACCAAATGCATGAGTAGGCAAATACAGAAATAGAACGAATATACATTGTAGATTATTTCATACACCTATTGTTATCAAATACGAAAGAGCGGAGGGTTCGTATTTTCATACACTTATTGTTATCAAATACATAAGAGCAGAGGGTTCGAATTTACTGTTAAGAAGAATCCTTTATATATTAAAAAAGAACAGAGCATAGAAAGTACAGGCAGAGTTTCACTGTCTAAACGAAGTCACATATTAACATATACAATCGAGCCATTAAAATAAGAACAGTCAGCACAAGAGGCCGAGGGTTTGTGGCACCTGAGCGCGAAGCGACAGAAGGAGGGCTCGATTTGTCGAGAAACCCTCTCACAGACACAGATAGAATACTCAGACTCATATGACCATCTTCCTAAACTGAAGAACCGAGCAGCAGAGTTATCAGAGAAAACAATAATGAAACGACTAACACCCGAAGAGGGTTTCTTAACAACAGACCGTTGAGAGCAAGAATCAATAACTAGGAGGGACATCACCTCCACAGGACTGGACTTTCCAACTACAGAACCTATAAAGCTTACAACACTGACAGTAAACACATAGCCTACGAAATAGAACAGAGCTACCCGTGACCGGAGCGTTGGAGCCATCAACAGGACTGTAGAGCGACGCTAGCCATAGAGCCAACACAGGTGAATACCTGTCAACAAAACAAACCAGACAGTGTTAAAGCCGAAAGAACATACATGAGCCGTGGAATGAAATAAGGAATAAGTAAGGGTTCGAGAGAGGATTACCCGTGAGCGAGAGTGGAGTCCAAGATAACCATAGAACGACCAAAAACTGTTGACAGTGGCGGTAAGGTGTTAGAAACGAAACCAAATGAAACCCAGGTCGTATATCGTGGAGAGGAGTCTTACCTTGTAACCAGGAGGAGCGTTGGAATATGGAGCGAGCCTGCCATTAGAAACAAAAACCAGTCAATCACCTTAAAGCACAGATAGCGTGAGCGCAGATCCAAAACACCACAAGTTGTGCCAACAGTTCAATATCAACATCGTTTAACAAGAAGAGTAACGTTACAGGCCTTGAAGGCACTTACCCACAACCATAAAGAACGAATAAATCACAGTTAAGTCGCCATTGATCAACAGGAACAGAAACTCGAGGGTTTCTACAGTCGCAGACAGAGTCTCCCCAGGCAGAGGCAGTGTAAGAATGGGAAGGTAAAGCGCGGGTAATGTGAACAAAAGGCGGAGCAACCGGCAGGTGTGGTGCTACAACCGGAAGACCCGGGATAAACCCTAAACCCAGACCACGAGGTATCGTACCAGTGAATTAAGTCAGCATTAAAGTTCATTCCGGACGCGGCAGAAATCAAGACAGGTGTAAGCAAACGGTGGGAGCCACCAGTGTATGCTAAAAGCAAGGCATATTATCCTTGAGCGAGTTCAGGACCACATTGTCTCGAGTCTCCATGGCACGGAAAATTCATATGCTATGTGGAAGGCATTGATAGACCTATTTCAGAATAGAAGTGACCATAGGAAGTTAGCACTGAAGGAAAAATTCAGAAAGGTTAAGAAAGAGAAGCGCGACTCAATTCCTAAATACTTGACGAAGTTCACTCATTGTCGTGATGATCTTGGAAGTGTTGCAATTACTATTTCCGAGGATGACATGGTGAGCCTAGCTATTCTAGGACTCCCCCAAAGTTGGCATAGTTATAAAGACTCTTTCAATGGGAGGGAAAAGCTGCTAGATTAGGAATGACTGTGGTCGGATTTGGTATAGGAAGAGATTCGAAGGAGCACCAGTGATGAATCCTCATCAAAGACTAATGATGAGGAAAATTGAACCTTAGCGGGTAAGGTAAAGCAAGGGAAGGGGAATGTGTCCCATTCCAAATCAGATTCTTGTCATGGAGGCAAGAAGAAGGACATGTTCAAAGTCAAGTGCTTTCATTGTCATGAGCTGGGACATTTTGCTACAAATTGTCCACTCAAGAAGTCCAAGAAGAAGTCCTCAGGAGGAGCGACATGTGAGACTCTTGCCTTACAATTTGAGTTGGACTTCACCCTCATTGCATGCATGGTGTAATTGAAGATGGGTAGTGTATGGTACCTAGACAATGGAGCTTCTTTCCACATGAATGGTAACAAGGAACCTTTCAGTGACCTGGAGGAGAAGGATCTCCATATGCATTTCAAGATGGGTGATGATGGGAGGTATAGTGATACCCAGTTGGGTACAATTACCTTTCAGAGGGAGTTGGGTGATCCCCTCACTTTGTGATATTTTATGTATGTTCTTGGTTTGAAGAAGAACTTGGTATGTGTTGCCATGTTGGAGGATAAAGGTTATGATGTGATATTTAGTAAGGGAAAGGCATTCCTTCATCACATATGCATGGAGAAAGTAAAGAGGATAGGGATTTGGGTGAAGAATCTCTATAAGTTGGAGGTAGAAGATTGTGTTTCCTTAAGCACGAAAGAAGAGAAGGTGAAGGGCTGAGACATTGGTGAGTTATGACACAGGCAGTTGGGTCACTTGCATCGTGGCACTTTGAAAATAATGTAACAAATTTCTACTGGTCCTCCCAAAGGTATAATAGAGCAAGTTGACACATGCAAAGGGTGTACTTTGTGAAAATTCGCCAAATCTTCCTTTCACGAAAAAGCTAGTTGAGCACAGACAATCCTTGATTGAGTCCATTCAGATGTGTGTGGACCATTCTCAATAACATCCACGACCAAACACATGTACTATGTTATATGTATTAGTGATTTTTCTCATAAATGCTAGAGCTTTTTGATTTAGAAGAAAGATCATACTTTTGAAAAGTTTCGTGAATTTAAAGCTTTGGTCAAGAAATATATTGGTGGGAACATTAAAGCTCTCAGGAGTGATAATGGTGGAGATTGTGTTTCAAATGAGTTTAAAAAATTATGCATGGCAGAAGGGATTAAATGGGAGTTGAAAGCACCCCATAACCCACTACAGAATGGGGTGGCTGAAATGCAGAATGAAAGCAGTTTAGGGTCAACACGGGAAATGTTGCATGATCATGGCCTACCACTGCACTTGTGGGCTGAGGCATGAAACATAGTTTTTTATTTGTATAACAGAAGACCTCATCGGATTCTTGGGATGAGTACATGAGAGGTGGATTTCTTACGGAAGAGAGCAAATGTGGGTCACTTCAGGATTTTTGGCTCATATGTATATTCCCATGTGACCAAAGATGTATGGAATAAGCTTGGGCCGACAACACGGTTGGAGATATTTATACAGCACAATGATAGACCTCACAACTATCAAGTGTATCTGTTGACCAGCAGGATGATAGAGGTCCATAGGGATGCCAAATTCAATGAAGGGAAGGCAATTCGATGTTCCTCTAAAAGGGAGATTCATCTACATGCGGTTGAGGACATTTGAGCTCCTAAGGAGGAGCCCCAAATTGATGTGGAGTAGTCACATGTAGAGGATCCCGCAGTGGAGACATCCACTCAAGAAAAGTCTTCCAGAGATGGGAGAAACTAGAGAAGGGAGAAAGTGCACCAGAGAGGTTGACAGATGATTACAAGATGCAAGAGAGAATGTGGGAGAACCCACATCACAACAAAGGTAGAGGAGGACACCTGAGAGGTGCTCTAGATACATGGCTCTTATGAGTAGATGTGTTGAGAGAAAGCCATCTTCATTGAGGAGGTAGTGCAACAACTATTTTGGGTTGATGCCATGGTGGAGGAGTATGACTCCATTATTCGTAACAGTGTTTGGGATGTGGTCTGAACACTGACAGACAAGTTAGTGGTGAGATCCCAATGGCTTTACAAGGTAAAGAAAGCAACATATGGTAGTGTGGAGAAACATAAGGCTAGGTCTATGTCTCAAGGCTTTTCTTAAGTAGAGGGGATTGACTATAATGAGACCTTTGCTCCTGTTGCAAGGTACTCATTAGTCAAATCCATTTTGGCACTATCAGTGCAGATAGGTTGGAAGATACATCAAATGGATGTAAGGGCAACCTTCCTTAATGACATGATTGAGGAAGAGGTGTACATTTAGAAGCCTAAAGGTTTTGAGACCTTTTACCATGAGTCTAATGTGTGTTGATGCAAGTGAGTGTTGTATGGGTTGAACCGAGTAGTCCATGCTTGGTACACCAGGATCCAAAACTACTTCACTAGGTTAGGCTTCACCAAAAGTGAAGCAGATGTGAACTTGTACCATATTGTTATGGAAGGTAAATTGTTGATTATTGTTATACATATCTATGATTTGATTTTGATAGGTAATAATAAGATGATCAAGTCTTGCAAGCAGGATCTTGTAAGAGAGTTTAAAATGAAGGACTTGGGGCTCATGTACTACTTTCTTGGCATGGAAGTATGGAAAGCTGATGGGGAACATATTGTCTCTTAGGGAAGGTATGCCAACAAGATACTAAAAAGGTTCCACATGGAGAGCAGTAAAGCAATGGAGACTCTTCTAGTAGGTAACTAGAGGAAGGAGGATACTACTTCAGGTGAAGTAATAGAAGCTAATGTTACAGGCAGCTTGTGGGTTCACTCAGGTATTTGGTGAACACACAACCAGATATGTTCCATGCAGTTAACCAGCTTACTGAAGCGATGGTTTGGTCTACTAAGTTGTATTGGAAGGCGGCCAAGCATGTGTTGAGATACCTCATAGGGACTACTCAGTATGGATTGTAGTACAAACGGATAGAGGGAGTCAAACTTCAAGGCTTCACCGATGCAAATTGGGCAGGGAGACCATTAGACAAGAAGGGTACATCAAGGGGGATCTCCAGTATTGGGTTAGCAACATGAAACAAAGATTAGCTGCACCTAGTTCGTAAGACGCATAGTACATGGTTGCTAGTCAAGCAGCACGTGAGGCCATCTAGATGAGGAAGATTCTAGTTGGTTTGTTTGGTCAATAGATGGATCCAACTGTGATTTACTATGACAATTAGAGTTATATCAAACTCTCTAAAAGTCTAGTTTTTCATGTTCGGTCTAGGAATATTAATATCTGATATCATCAACTTTGAGATTGTGTGCAAAGGAATATTATGTAGTTGGATTACATTCCCAGAAAGGAGCAAGATGCTGACCTTTTGACAAAGGCATTGTCAAGATGTAAATTTGAGTTTCACAAAGACAAGATCAAGGTAGTTGATAATCCCTTTCTTGTTGAGAGGGAGTATTAAAAATAGCAACAAGAAACTCCAATTCAATATATCCTTGAACTAAAATTGAATTCTATTCATTCACAAATAATTCATGAATGTAAGTTTAGAGGAAGACCCAGATGAGACTATAGTGCAGGAACAATGTACTATCCGCTATATGATTTTCTCAGTTGTATAGATCATGCATGCCATTAGTTGGAGACTTAAATTTTGATTGAGCAGTTTTGGAAGAATTATTTCCCAATTAAATATGGGTTGATCCTCTAAGGAATTGCACAAAGAAATAGGGGCTTGGAAGGTAGAAGAATTGGCTAAATGTTGGCTAGAGTAGGCCTATGAGGTAGAGAGTTGATCATACTTATGTAGGGATTGATTTAGTGAGAAAAAACATTATATTTTCTTTTGAAATTTATGATTAATTAATTTTAGATAGTCGGGGGTTTGAGCATTTACTTTCCCTAGAGAAATATTATGTTATTTGTGATTCATGTTAGTGTCGGTACCTTCATCCCTCCATCAATAATCAAAATTCTCTTTTTGCATGCATTTTAGGTGTCTCATCTGATCAGCTGCATTCATTAGGTCATGGATCATCTGATGGTAGTGGTTCTTTATCAATTTCCCTCATGCTTTTCATCTGCTGGCCTATTTTCACATGTACAAATCATTTTCTGTCATTTTTATTTCATTTCAGTTGCAGAAGTCATTTTAGGGCTTCAAGTCTCATTAGGTCTAGGGTTTGTCAAAATGGTCTTCAAAACTTCAATAACAGGCCAACAGTCACATGAGGATGTTCAATAAGTTCATAAAATCACAAAATTTACTTATGATTTGTTCCATAAAGTGTTTTTACCTCAAAACTCTGTTTTGAGGTGAAAACATAGTTTTTCCATTTCTTGTACAAATTTTATGTAATTTTATTTTTTTCATATATAATAAGCATCATCTGTAGCCCTGGTTCACCTTGCCAAACTCCTGCACTCCAACTCCTGCAAAAGAGACAAGAAAATCTAAACATTAGTCCATCAAATGACAAAAAGAGAGCCAAACTGCAAAACATAGTTTTTAAAGAACAAAGTGAAAAGGAAAACTTTAAAAAGTGGCTTTTCTAAATGAAAAATTAAAGTTAAAAAGTATATAAAGTGCTCATTTGTGTTAAATACATCATTTGTGCTCGAAGTGAGAAAGAACAACGTGAAATTCGTGTTTTGAGGCAAATAAAGGAAAATTGCGGCAAAGTTTTCAAATTTCTTCTTGGCACAGTGCACCTGGGCACTGGTGCAACACACCTGGGCACTGGTGCAACGCACCTACTCAGCATTACGCATTGGGCACATAAATTACACGGAACTTTGAATGGGTGCGACGCACCTGCTAAGCGCAGCGCACCTCGGTGTTGGCACGATGCACTCGTCTGCAAGCCAAAAACTCTTTCAATCGACCTTCTAAAAGCTCCAAATTTTGGTAATACCATCCCTTCAAGTAAGTAAACCCATCCATTTTCCATAAAGAGAGATTTAGTCATCCTTGAAGGTGTTTTGAAAGGTGAAAATTCAAACCCTAAATTGTTGCGCAACTATATTGCAAAATTTCCTAGGGTTTTGGAGTTTTTGTCATTCTTGTTGTTTGTTTACTCCTTTGCATAATGTGCACTTCACTACATTTCCTTACATTTGCTTCCCCTACCCCTCTCTCATTGGCACATATCCTACCCTCTATCCCCATACCCTAAAACCCTAACACCTAATTCCCACTATTCCCCAAACCCTAATCTTCATTCCCAAAACCCTATCACTCCCTAATAACCCCACAACAACCATCAAAACCTTCCACTCATGAATCCCATTAATCAAATCCCATAGAAGAAAGCAACAGTCACCTATTCTTGAAATAAAATCTCTTCATATTCATCATTTTGCACCATACAATGGCAAATATGGAAACAGATTCAGCTTATGAAAGGGATGAGGAAACTATGAGTGATTCCTCCTAAGAGATTCATGCACCAAGAAAACCACATAAAGGAGGAAAACACATTCAGGAGGAGCCCACCACACTCACAGAGTTATTGGCTCTTCCTCTTGCAGTAATATGTTTCAAACATCAATCTTGCTACCAGTTTTGTGAGATGGTGGAGAGAGTGAAATACCACCATTGACTTGCCAGACTATTTATCCTTCATCTTCACAATGGCCAGCTGAACTTAGCAAGTGTTTCCTTCATTTTAACACCTGGAAATATAGCTGAAGCAACAGGGATTCCAAATGTAGGTGAACAGTGGAAGAAAGGACAACTTGTGGGCAAAGAGCATTATGAGCCTTATATCAAGGCTAGTTATCAAAAGCAAATCAGTAGGGTCTTTCCTTTCAGATACCTATAGGACACTAATGCTCCGCTCATGAAGCTCATTATCAAATACTTCAGCTGTGAAGGGAGATTTTATCGCTTGTACACTTATCATGTTAGATTATTGATGCATTTCACTAGAGTGAGGATGATGAACCTTCACTATTTCATATGAAAAAACATTGAGAAAATGGCTACATTGGTGCAAAGAAAACCTCTTCATCAACAACTCAATAGCATTTATTATTTTTCATTGATCAAGATTGTCGTTTTGCATCAACTGAGTTGGTTGAATGTTTCATGGGATACTTTGATTTCACATGAGGTTTTCAAAAGCCCTCAAGTGACCCAATCAGTGTTTCAAGAGGAAGGAGGGCCTTCAAATCAACTAGAGGCTCATGAGACTCAAGCTACAGGTGTGCCAGTGTTTTTCACTTATGAAAAAGGCACAAGGAGATTATTTGCAGCTGCCAAATGAGTACTATCTCCACCTGGGGTGGAAAGGGTCTCGTTTCCTTCACTAGACAACAAGCAAATGTTATCTTCACCCGAGGTTGAAGGGGCTTTGACTTCTTCTTCAGAAGAGAAGGTACAGGATAAAGGGAAGCAACCATTGCATGAGGAAGGGCCTTCTGAAGGTTAGGAGAGAGATTTTATTTTGATTTAGGATGTGGATACTCATTTTGGCTCCCAAAGTTCAAGACTCAAGGAGATCATCAAAGAACAAGAAGCTGACATCCATGCCTTAGCTCTTAACCTTGAAAGGGCTAAGTGGATCATTAATTACCTTGACCAACGGAACAAGTAGTTGGAGGATAAACAGACAATCATGGAGTTGTAAACCATAAGGGAAAACAAGCAAGCAACAAAAAGAAAGAAATTCAAATTGACACCCCTCGAGCAAGAGATTGATGCTGACTAGGAATCTTGGCTAGAGAGGGATAATATGCACTTAGAGAGGCTTCTTGACAAAGCCAATAAGGAGAAAAAGATGTTGCGGTACATGGCTTAACACTATTTGGCACGAAACAAAATTTGCAAAACTAGGATAGGGTGCTAAAAAGCCAAGTTGAAGAAGACATTGAGGACCAAGAAAGAGCAAGATAAGCTCAAAATCTTGGCTGAAGCTTCATTGGCCTAGCACAGTACTTGGTGCAAATCATTCATGCCAAATATCAAGAAATTTGGCAAACTTTTTGGCAATTTTTAATTTTTCAAGGAAAAATCAGGTTTTTCCTGCAGGTGCATAGCGCCACCTGGTGCTTGCTTTTGATAGGGACCTCCTCTCGAGGAAAACTTTTCATTTTTGGATTCCTCATGAAAATGTATGCATGCCCAGAAATTACTAGGAAATTTTGACAAATTTTAGGTCACCTAAAGGGCCAAAAACACCTCAAAAATGCCCTCTCTGCCACTTTTTGGCCACACAGGAAGCTGTGTTGGGAGATTGCAATTTTGGAGGGGAAAATGGACACCAAATTCAAAAATTCGACTTGTCCTAGAAGGTAGACAGATAGAAATTTCCAACAAGCCATGTTGGAGCAAATTTGGTGAAGTGGAAGGCCTCCAAATTCAGCTGGGAAAAAGCGCTACGCACAGAAAAGGTGGCGCTACGCATAAGATGAAAAAGTGCCAATTTTGCTCAAAAACTCTGTTTTTCACCTAGTTTTCTTCTAGTTTGACTTTTTCTCTCTTATGGTCAAATTCATGAGCTAACATGATGTAAATGGATGTACTATGATGTAGAAATGATAAAAATTGACTTGATAATGTAGATGCATCAATTGTAGGTGGTTTGCGGTTGAATGAATCGGTTTCCTAGGTTTTAGAGGCAAGTTGTTCCATTACCTATTTCTATGTTCCTAGTTTAGATATGGTTGAAACCACCCCTCTTCTCATGGATTCAACCCTTGATGGATAGCACAGGTGGTTTGGAGGTCTATATCATGTGTTGTTCTGTCATTTTTAAAGGTTGGACTCTTGTGAAAGCTTTGAGCACAATTGTACATCACTTCTGTAGTTTGGTAAGGAAATAAACCACGGTTTTGCAGTGTTTTGTAGGATTCTTGTGGTAATGTGATTTAGCATTGTTTCTTTCTTAGTTGTTCAATGATCTTATGTTTATGTGTGCCATCATCTCTTTTATTCTTCATAGCTAAATGAATCAAGTGTAAAGGGTAGAATTCATTGATGTTTCAGTGCTCTGCCTTAGGGTTTATTTAGTTCTACATGTTTTCTACTATTTGAAGAGGACTCATGGCACTTGCATGCCCTCTCTAGCTCCTCACCAGTCTTTAGCCTCACCATTACACTCATTTCAAAGTGCTAAAACACTTGCCTAGCTCGCCCCACAGAAACCTCTACAAATCTGTGTTCATTTCCTAGACCCAAAGCTGCCTTCCTCATCTGATCTAGCAACCAACCATTAAAATCAGACAAATTTATTTGTGAAAGCATACCTAGCCTAAAATTAGTTTTTATATCAGTCATCTCAAGCCTTCATTGATAAATTTTCATTGATATTGATAAGGAGAGAGCCCTCTCCCAACCTGGTAGGGCTAGCTACCAAGTTAAGCATGGTTTGATGTTACTCTAGACTTGGCTTTCTCAGCCTGAGGTAGATTTATGCCCAAACAATTCATATTCTTCCTCTTTCTAATTATTGTTTTCATCAATCATTATTTGTTTTCACTATATAGAGTAGAGTAGATTATTGTCTTATGTTTTATTATATCACATGAGTTGTCCAATCTATAGAAAAATCTTCAAAGAGACACCAATCCCCTTGATTATTTTGTAGGAATAAACCTATAAGAGACAACAATATCGTCTTCTACAATATTTGTGGGCACCAACCTACAAGAGACACAAATCCTTGCTATTGCAAATATCTATAGGCATCAACCTACTTCATTGATCTTGTGCTTCTTCACAATGTTTGTTAGGTTTTTTAGATTTATCAAGTCTTATTATCACTTTTTCCTTCATCAAGTATTATATTTGACTCTTCCTTCAATATGTATACTTTTTGTTTCTTTCTTCACTCGGTATACTTCTCCCAAAACTTGTTTCTCTTGGCATCTCCCAAAGAAAAAAATTATATACTATACCACATATTCAATTTTGCAAAAATGGTTCCAGAATTTATACCACAAATACCTAGAGAATTATCCTTTGTCTCCTCCATAATTCACATTATAAAAAATCTTAGAATGGAAATTATAGCAAAAAATCCAACTTGGCCTATTTAAAACATGTTTATGGAAATCTAAAAAATCTAACTTCCTCATATCATATTTGAAAAATTATAGGGATCTAGGATATGAAATTTATACCATAGGTAACTTGAGATACCTTCCTTTTCTCATCTAGATTTCAAAATGTTAGACATCACAAGAGGAACATTATAGAAAAAATTTCATGCTAACTTGTTTGAATCATGCTTTAGGAACCTTCGGGAACACTAAATTTCTCTCTTCATATCTTGAAAATTATAGGAAACCAAGGTATCAAAATTTTTGCCATAGGTATCATGACATCCCTTCTCTATATCCTCCAAATTTCACAATATAGAATATCACAGAAAGAATGTTATAGCAAAAATAGCTACCTAACTTGTCTGATTCATGTTTTGAGAGCATTTAGGAACACCAGCTTTCTCAGATCATATCTCTGAAACTGTAGTGAAAGAAGATCTAAAATTTCTACCATGGGTATGTTGATATCTCCTATGTATCTCCTCTAGATTTCATGGTCTAAAATATCATAGAAAAATGTTAAAGAGAAATACAAATCTGATCTATTTGACACATGTTCAAGAAGCCTAACTTCCTTAATGAATATCTCCTAAATGATAGCAAACCAAGCGTTGAAATGTTAACCATAGTTACATGACTATATTCATTCTATATTCTCCACGTTTTATGGCCTGAAACATCCTAAATGAAACATGATAGCGAAAATTTCAAGCCTACCTATTTGAAGTAGATTTCAAGAGCATTCTAGAAGCCTAAATTCCTCAAAGCATATATCCACAATTATAGCAATAAAAGGTATGCAATTTGAATAATAGCTACACGATGATCGTTTATCGATATTCTCCATGTTTTATAGTCTGAAATATCCCATTATATCTATATATCTATATATATCTATATATATATATATATTGAAAATACCAAGCTAACCAGTTTGGAGCAGATTCCAAGAGCATTTAGGAAGTTTAATTTCTTTAGAGCATATCTCTGAAATTATAGTCAACCAAGATTTAAAACATGAAAATCATGTACATGACAATGTTTTATCTATATTATCCAAGCTAATTCACGGTCTAAAATGTCTTAGAATAAAGGTTATAGCAGAAATTCCAACTTTCACCCTATAAATCACATTTTTGCTTCCAAACTTAAACTCTAAGAATCACCCAAAAAATACTCATTGACTCCTCTTGTAAATCTGAAATATATTATTTATTGGATACACTTGAATTCAAATTATATGTTCTTTATTTATAATGTTTCTACATTCAATTACCGGCTAACTTGTAAAGTTGGTCAGTTCAGTCCACTTGTTCTTTTGGGTTGTGTCATCTTAGTCAAATGTTTAATATCTTCTCATTTCTATGGAGATAGAGCGATTTCCATACACCATTTGAAAGGAAGCAGAGAAATTTTTCCAACCACCCCATTTGATCTACTTAATTGGAATAAAATGGCCTTCAAATTTAGAGTATTGAAACAAGGCTTCAAATATCCAAAAATAATATTTCCAATAATATTCATTTTCCATTATTATTTATTTATTTATTTTTTTTATCTTGGACATATGAAATCTCCCCATGTATTTGACATAAATGACAACATTATTTCCAACTATTGTATCTTCACATAATTTTGCAAATTAAAACCACTACAGCACATGGCATGACGAGATCCATTTGAGAAGTTGAACCTTAGTATCCCAAAATAATTTGACAATATTAGAGGTAACTTTGATATACAAGCATGGTATTTATTTGAAATTTCCAAAGAACCCAAATTATTCCATAACATCTAACAAACAAGTTAAAACCAAAACTTTATCAATAATTCTATCATATTACCTCACATCTTTTAGGTCAATCATATTTTTAACTCTAATGAAAACAAAAATGTCCACATAATAGAATTCCATCCTCTCATGACCATAAAAGATGGCAATACAAATAACCCTAATGTTTACATATATTATACAAAATATCATCATTTCCTAGACTAATGAAAATTTAAATGAGTCTTAATGTGCTAATGCCACTTCTAAATTAGTTCTAGACAACACTCATAATGAATTGGTGATATGGAATATGCATGACAATCATCTCCTTCGATAATAGTGGGAGATTGGTAATGAACATGCTATACAAATCTATAAAAAAATCCTCCTCTGCTTCTTTAATAATTTAACACTTTGAATAACAAACACATTTAATTTCCCTTTCTATTCATCAAGCATGGCACTAGGATATCTCGTAGGAATTGTAAATGGAGGACTTACAATAGACATTTTAGAAATGAAAACCAAACTTGCACTCTTATTTCCCTATTTACGAAATCCTATTCCTCTTTCTTTTGAACTCATATATATCTTTTTAAAAATGATAAAATTATGACAATTTTCAGTAGAATCAACTTATATTTGAATGGTTTAAAAACCTAATTATTACAAAGAAATGGAAGTTAATTGGAAGTAGCTTGGATGGTTGCAGAAATATTGTTATTCTTTCGACTTGGGGTTAAATTCCTACATGTGATATGTTACGTGTATGTTACATCTTGTAATGATTATATCTTTATAAAGAACAATCAGCATCAGTGCTGTTTTTGTTAGTCGTTTAGATGCACTAATAAAATACAATTTGTGGATTCTCAAGGTTAGGTGGTTTAATCTTTGGTCTAGTGTCCTCTTGACATATGGGAAACTGACCACTTTGGACTATGTAACCTTTATCCCAATTAATATAAAGTGTCTAAATTTAAAAAAAGAAATATACAAGAGAAAGAATTACTGTTTGTGGAATCCATATTTTCTTCCCGACTGAGCATGTAAACAAGTTGCTTAATGCCTTTGAGGCTTCAATAATGATACCAAAATAATGCCTTTTATCGCAGTCTTTGAGAGAAAAAATATATCAAATATCGTTGTTACCAAATATCTGAGAACCGATATGGGTTGAGATCTATAATTTCTTTTGCAAATAATCACATCGTGATTTATGTTTCACCACTTTGCAAACAGACATTGATTTATGTTTGAACATTGATGAAAAGTGAAAATCGCCAACTCTATCTTTCCAAAAAGTTGAAACTCACAATAACCTCGTAAATTTTATCAAAAATAAGAACACGATCACTGTTCTTCATACTCAGTTTAACGAACACAATCCCTTTGCCTAATACTTAGTTTAACCATGCCGGTTGGACATGTGATCGCTAGGCCTTTTTCCATTCAAAAGTTGTTATTTTTTTTTTCACATACATTTTCAGTATTTGGGATAAGTTATATTCATAAATGGTTACATTGTAATCTTGGAGCTGATACCACGTACCTAACACGAAAGACGGACTCCAACGCTTGTTGGGTATTTTTGCAATGGGAAAATACCAAAACCAGAAAAACAAAACACAGAGGCAATGCTCTGTTTCCTTTACACCAGGATCTTTTGCACAGAGGAGCCTTAAAAAAAAATTACAGAGCAAAGTATTTCACCACCATAAAGATTTCCATTCATTAAACAAAAATATTTACATATTCATCCTCTTTCACTCAGAGGGATTCACCAAAACATTTTCACAAAATTTAGTCTGCCTCCTATGAAATTTTACACCACTGTGTGTAAATATTTCATTTACATTCACTGCTGTGTGAAAACAAAAATTTACAGGGAGTTACAGATTTACCTTTTCACTTGTGTGAAACAACTCATGGATTTGGAAACAAAACAACCCACTGGTTTTTCATTCACTTCTCCTCCTCCTGCACTGCTGTGCATTCTTTTTCTTTTTACATCACAAAAAGAAAAATTCACGCTGCTGCGTTTCATACATTTCAAACATTGCATTACAATCCTTGGTTTTCATTGGCTGCTGCGGAGCCCTATTTCTCTTCTCACCGTGTGCAAAAATTACACAGTCACTTACACTTTTAGAATGGTCAACCACAAAAAAAAATGGTTTTACATGTTACGTAAAAACTAAACTTACGCGACCCTTCGTGAATAAAAAAAAACATTAACATTAAGACAACTACTTATGCCCATCCCTATTTTAAATTCGTGCCCATACATGCCGTATGAAAACATAAAGTCTTTTACCTAAGTTTATGACACATTTATTAAAAACATTAAATAAAACGTGCGGTAATAGTAAAAATAAAGTTCGGGCAGGTTGTTGATAATGATTGTCCGTTGACCTGATCGGACGCAATTCGCTCACCAACCTCTGACAAAACAAACGACCTTTAGCTTCCGGGGAAAGTGGTTTTGGGTTCGTACACCGGACGTGTGGCAGCTGGTTGGGGTGTTCGGAGGCCCTCTGAAAAAAAACCCCTTTTTACCACAAGCGTTGCGAAATGCCTCGACATGGTTCGTGGTTTTGCTGGGTGGTTTTGAGGTGCATTAAATATTTGCCCGCGCGCGATTGAAATTACAAATTCAACACTCCCCTTTAATTTCAACTGCTGGGCATTCGGTCATACCCAGACATTTTCTCAAAAATTCAAAGCTTTTCTGATCCAATGGCTTTGTCAAGATGTCTGCAACCTGTTCATGAGTCCTGCAATGTTCTAGGACAATTTCTCCATTGTTCACCAATTCTCTGATATAGTGAAACCTTGTATTGATGTGTTTCGTTCTCTTATGAAACACTGAATTCTTTGATAATGCAATAGCTGAGCTATTGTCACAAAAAATCACTGTCGCTTTTGCCTGCTCTTGGCCTAAGCTCCTCAGCATCCTTCTCATCCACACTGCTTGACATGCTGCTGCTGTAGCTGCCACATATTCAGCCTCTGCTGTAGACAGTGCTACAATGGACTGCTTCTTAGAAGCCCATGAAATGACTCCTGAACCCATATGGAAAACATAACCGGAAGTGCTCTTCCGATCATCAACACTTCCAGCCCAATCACTATCAGTGTAACCAACTAAATCTGAATGTTCTGAGACATTATATAAGATGCCAAACCTTTTAGTACCTTTTACATACCTCAAAATTCTTTTTGCTGCCTGCCAATGTGCCTCCTTTGGCCTCTCCATGAATCTGGAAATTAAACTAACAGCATACATAATATCAGGCCTAGTTGCTGTTAAATACATAAGGCTGCCTACAATACTCTTGTACAAACTAAGATCAAAATCCTTGCTGCTGTCCTCTCTGCTGAGTTTTAATCCCATTACTGTGGGAGTGATTGCTGCCTTACATTTTTCCATGCTAAATCTGCTCAATACTTGATTTACATATCTTGCCTGTGAGATAAAAATTCCTTTTTCATTTTGATCTACTTCTATGCCTAAGAAGTATCTCAAGAAACCCATGTCAGTCATTTCAAATTCCTCTTCCATGACTGATTTAAAATTCTTAATGAGCTGATCATCATTACCTGTGAAAATAACATCATCAACATATAAGACAACAATTAAAATTTTACCATCTTTTTCTTTGATGTAGACGGTGGGTTCTCCCTCACATTTGTCAAATCCATTCTCCAGTAGATAGGAGTCTATCCTACTGTACCATGCTCTTGGCGCTTGCTTCAGCCCATAAAGAGCTTTCTTCAATTTGCACACTTTGTGCTCTTCACCTTTCTTCTCATACCCTAGAGGCTGTTCAACATAAACCTCTTCCTTTAACACTCCATTTAGGAATGCTGAATTCACATCCATTTGGTAGACTTTCCATTTGTTTTGTGCTGCTATGGACAACACTTCTCTCACGGTTTCCATTCTTGCAACCGGTGCAAAAGTCTCCTCATAATCTCTCCCATATTGCTGCTTGTATCCCTTGACAACCAGCCTTGCCTTATGCCTTTCGATTTTGCCTTCAGCATTACACTTGGTCTTATAAACCCATTTCACTCCAATGACTTCTTTACATTTTGGTAGCTCAACCAAATCCCATGTTTTGTTTCTCTCTATGGCATTCATCTCCTCATCCATAGCTTCATCCACTTCTTATCTTTAATTGCATCCTCGAAATGAATAGGATCATCAACATGACAAAACAAGGCAAATAAGAAATTCATTCCTTCATCATAAATATCACTTAAATTCCTAAACTTCTTACCTCTTTCATTTGGTGTGCAAGTGCTTGAAGACGCACTTGAATTTCCTCCTTGTGGTGTGCTTGCAGAAGCACTCTCATTTAGCCTCAATGGTGTCCTTTCTGTCCTTGTGTTGGCACTGCTATTTGGGGATGCATTTCAGCCACCTCCTCATCATCTTCATCATGAGACAAACAGTTTTTAACATTCACTATTTTCTCTATGCTTCCATCCCAAGCTTCCTCTTCAATGAATTGAACATCTCTGCTCACAAAAAACTTCTTGGTAGATGGGATATACAACCTATAGGCTTTGGATTCCTCACTATATCCAATGAAAAGACATTTCTCCCCTTTGCTGTCCAACTTCCTCCTTAGCTGATCTGGAATGTGTGCGTAGGCCACACATCCAAAAACTCTCATGTGGGTGACTCCTTGCTTTCTCCCACTCCATGCTTCTTCTGGCACTCTATTCATCACTGCTTTGTAGGACACCTATTCAAAATATATGCTGCACAATTTACAGCTTCAGCCCAATAATCATTTGGCAAATGCTTTGC
>APFE030627059.1:0-13511 GCA_000404065.3 Pinus taeda
AGTGAATGTATGGTGTTGCCCTACCTTAAGGGTTTGATATCAATAAAGAATCATTTCATATCATTTCTGGGTTTATTTCTATTATCTTATATATTTGGGTTAGATCTACAACAAGTGGTATCAGAGCTATATTTCCGGTTTATATCTACAACATTTGGCCTCATGTGATGAGATATTTTGGTAGTTGTTGCTATGTAGTTATGGGGGAGATTGTGGATTGATGTTTATGTGCATAGTGATGCATATACTTATTGTTTCTCATAGTTTTTATATGATGATGATGATGCATATGTTGATTATGATTTACTTATGTTGGCATATTGCTACTTGTTGCTAAAGGTTGTTGGTCGGTATGTGTCTCTGAATGATGATTGGTATATTTGTTTCTTACTACTTTTAATGTGTGGAGAGATAAAGGATGTTTCTTGTGTGTATGGAGGCATGGATGACCATTGATATGTATTATTTTTCACCCATGTTAGGTACACCAGTATTTGTGCTTCATTTCTTCTTACCTTGTCATATGGAGTTGGCCCTTTTCCATTGACGTCAAAGGGGGAGAGATAGGGGATGATGGTCTAAAGTTTGCATATGGTTTCTATCAATGCCAAAGGGGGAGCTTCTTAGCACTATGGTGTGCATGGTCTAGTTAGTTGATGATGCCACTCCTTCATGATGGAAGCTAGCTCATGTTTGCATTGATGTCAACCACTTGTAGCCTATCTTATGTGTAGATTCCATTAATTGTAGTATGGTTGCATCTAGTTGTGTTAATATTGGGATGATTATGTTGGAATTGACGTCAACCTTATGATGTCAACCTTATGATGTCGTGTTCTTATGTCAACCTCATGATGATGTAGATTGATGTAGCAGTTGGTGTGTGTCAGTATGTGTTGGAATTGATGATTGATCCTATGATGATGACACACTTAATGACACAGTCATGATGGTCAGATGATGGCATTGGTTGGTTGATGATGATGCTACAAGTTGATGATGTAGATCTACATGTGATGGAAATGATTGATGCCATACTAGGTGAATTGTCAACTAGGTCATCGTGTCTATGCTTATAAGGATGAATTGTCTCAATGATGTGATGGCTTGATGATGGTGCTACATATTATTGCAAGTCTATCAGAGGTGTTGTAGCTTGTGGAAATGATTGTTGGAGAGTGGAAGACTTGTTGGAACTCTTTCCAACCTTGTTTGTTGGACTTCTATGTCAACTTGGAAAATAACACTTGGGAGACATGTTTGATCCACTTGCATATTCATCAGAATCTATGTCAGAGGTCTGGAGGCTTGTACAAGTGCTTAGAGAAGAAGAGGATTAGTTTCAGGAAGTTTGGATCACAGAAGAGTGGAAAACTTGAATTTTCCTGGGTATAAGCTAGTTTCCTTCGTAGGAATGGCATACATACGCGGGTTTACTTCTAATCCAGGTGGCTCCAGAGAAACATAGGACAAAGAAGGCTTATGAATGCTTGAAAATCAAAGTGCTCAGAATGATTTCAACCTAGGACTAAAGCGTAGATCTCATCACCCTGATCGCAAAGGTGTGAACGGTTCATCAATCTAAGAGCATATGAGGGACAACGAGCCAGTCAAAGTTTTGGTCAAAGTTGGGTTGTGGGCCAGGTTTAAGTGTCCTACAATTTGACCAACCTTGAGGCATGAAACCTAGCTCCCGAAATTGGTCAAATTGTGTCCTCGTTAATTTGCCCAATATCCCTTGTTTTCTAAAGATTCAAAAAAATGCCATATTTTCAAATAAAAACATAATATCTATGTGTGTGTGTGTGTGTGTGTGTGTGTGTGTGTGTGTGTGTGTGTGTGTGTGTGTGCGTGTTGGCGGGCCACCACCCACACCACCCCTCATATCCCATGTAACAAATATATTAAAAAAAAGGGGTGGGCAACCATGACCCTGCCGCCCCCAGAACCATACAACAAAATCTTATTAAACAAATGTGGCTCGGTGGCCATCACCCTACCGAGACCCCCAACCCATTCACACCATGTTAAAAATCTAAAATGGGGTGGGCACGGGCCACCTCCTTGGAACTCGGTCCACACCCCCACTATGTGCATAGTATATAAAGGGGAGGTCGGTGGGTACCGAGCCTGCACCAGCCATGTGGGTTGGCCTGCCACCATGCGGTAGCCTCATACAACAAACGATAAATGAACCCAACAAACATAACAAAGTACCATGGTTAAATGTGTTAATGGGCCAACAAATAAAAAAGTTAACGCACTATTTTGGAGATCCAAAACCGCAACCTCTACCTTCATAGCCTCCTCCGCCACCGTTGAGACATGTGGGTTGGTTATGTTAACTCCGCTGCCATTTTTTATTTAACCCTTTAACTTCTTTTACACGGGGAGAGAAGAGGTGGCGGAATGGAGAGAAAATAGGAGTGCATTGTAGAAGCATGAGCGATGGAACCAGGAGCAGACTCATGACACATTTTTCGAGACACATAATATTTTAATATTTTTTCAGGTGGAACCATGACTGCTGCAGAAACAAGGAGCGGAACCATGATCCATGAAATTTTCCTGAGGAGGTAATTTTTCTCCATGTCAGAATATATTCAAGTTTACAGTCGTTTTTCATGGTTTTCCGTAGGGATCGCAATAGTGAAGCCAGATTCAACTTTGGAGTTGTAGATTTCCATTCCACCTATGGAGCAGAATCTTTAAGGAATCTAGGGGGAATCTAAAAGATTCCTTGAGCCCCAGATTCTCAATTTCTCAAAATTCATATTTTGGATAGTCGATTTTGCACTATTCGACGCCACAATTCTAATGGTGTGTTCATATTTCTCATTTTCTCATTCTATTATTCAGCCACTTTTCTAAGTGGGATGCAAGTGTTAACATTTATGTGTGAGCAGCCATTTCCATGTGAATGATGTCGTGATATCGATGGCATGAACAGCTTCAGCAGTTTGAAATTTTCTTCTTCAAATGGCCCCTGGTTGTGAGGTATATGCAGTGTATTCATGTACTTCTTTTTCTATGCATTGTGTTGCACAAATCGATGTTTGATGTTGATGAGGGATCTTGTTTATTACTTTTTTTCATGATTCCTTCTTAATGTGACACGGAATCATCTATGTGATTTACTTGTTGTCATGATTCGTCATGTTATGTTCTGAGATCCCTTTGTTGTATGTTGATGGGATACTCATGTTTTTGTCATGCATGTTTTGCATTGAGATCCCTTTTATGCCATGTTCATGGGATGCTCATCATGCATGAGTTTGTGTCATACTGATTGGAGTCATTTGACTGAGAGTTCCTATAGCGGAACATCTCTTGGAGCCACTCCTGTGTGAGGGCATTTTTTCCTTGTATGATAACGACATCACCTCTATGTACATCATCACTATTGACAGCTCTTAGTTGGAGCAGCCTACATAATATTGACACTAGGGCCCGGAGAAGTAGTCCCTCCTGGACGAACTCCGTTATCAATGGCTTATGTTTTTATGTTGTTGATGATTGTCATGTTCCTCTTCTTTATAGCATGCACATGTATTCATTGATGTTCTTTTAAAAATGAAATTTAACACATCATGAAAGTAAAAGGTCTTGGAGGGGTCCTTCATCACACCTGAACCTAGATCAACTTCATAGGAGTAGCATATGCTTTTTGGAAGTGATTTTTCCCTGCATTCCTCATGTTGTTTGGGTAAAAAATGACTTGCTAATTCCCAGTAGCTTCAACATTAATTGGATAAGGTCATAAAAGGTTTGAAAATGTTCTCCAATGATGTGAATACCTTAAGTGCACAAGTAGTGATGTTAGTGGATTGATTTGGTCCAATTTGTGCACCCTTAATCCTAGCACTAAGCTCAATTTGTCCCTACAGGTTTTATATTCTTGTCTTTGGAGCTTAGTGGTTGTTGATGGTGTTAGATGTTGAGTGTATGTGTAGTGATAAGGTTGCAGATAAGTAGTGTATGCTTTAGAACTATTGGAGAGTGTAGCTGCTTCAGTTTATGAGCATTAATTGTTGCATAATGAGCATATTTGAAGCATGATTCAAAATAGACCAGAACTGAAGTTACTAGAGTAGAGTTTGTTTTGGAGAGTTTTGTATGTTGCTAGGTAGTGTTTTTGTTGGTGATCCTCTCACACTTGTTTTTGTATGATTTGTTGATTCATTTGGCACATAGCCATAGTGTCTTATGATGGTATTGCTAATTTGCAGCATTATGTTATTATGAGGGTTTGATTGTATTTAGATTTTATGTGGCCACAATTTTGCTAGTTTGGAGAGCATTTGTTTGTGGAGTTTATTATTTTGATTTGATGATGAGATCCTTCTACTGAGAGAATGTATGCAGAGTTCAATTCTTGTTGACCAAAGAGTCTTGGATCCAGTTTGAAAATAGAGGTAGCGAGGTCTGCATAGTGGACAGGAGCAGTGACTTCATGGGAGAGGAGCATTGATATTGAAGCTTCAGCAAAAGGAATAGTTTATCAATCCAATGGTAGTTGGATAGTCTAATTAGATTTGGGTGAGGATCATTGATTATGGTGGCCTTCAATAGATGGTAGCCTATAGATCTTTGTGAGAATAGATTCTTCCGATCTAATCAGTAAAATCGAGTCTCCTAGCCAATCAGTGTTGGCATATTATAGATGAGGTCGAGTATGCATGTTGATGGGAGTCAAAAAGCTATGTAAAAGACAAATTGCTTGACATAAGAGAAATTTAGAGTAGAGAAGCAGCAAAAAGGGTGGTTTTTCTCCCATAAGGGTTTCCACCATAAATCTTTTGTCTTATGTGTGATAATGTGATTTTGTGCATTATTTAGTGTTTATATTGTTACTTATGGTTCTCAGTTATACTTATGTGATGAACATGTTTAATGAGTTGTTTATAATATGTATGTGGGATATGAATTGTATAATTATATTCTTTTTCATCCATATCGATGCATTTAGAGTGGAAAAATAGGAGGAATTAGCTCACGGGACCGTTTTTACTAGCGGGACCCAGTTTGTCGTAACAGGGTTTCAAACCTTTCGGGAGCATTTTGAGGCATAAAACAATGCCTTTTTGGGTTAAAATTTTGTCACTTAGGTGCCACATATTTCATGTTGTTCTACACAAAAAAATATTTTCAATGATGCAAGAATCGTGTCAATCAAAGTCCATATGAAAAAGTCATGCCACTGAGAAGTTAACCTTCCTATTTTCACACCTATAGTTCAAGAGGATGATGTGTCAGCCCCCATTATTCATGGAAAAGGGGCTAGACAAGTGTTTGGAAAAGGGGCTAGACAAGTGTTTTTGATGTAGAAGACTCTAGAAGAGTCTATTTTGTGACTCTAGTTAAGAGTTGATGTAGTCAAACTCAACCACTAGTAGGCTATCAGGCTATGTTATAACCAGGCCACTAGGAGGAAGATGCATTCCATTCTTTCGAGATAATTTTGTTCCATAGATGAAAAAGGATAGCTAGGAGAGATAGGAGGTAGAGCACACACAGAGGTTCTGTGCATTGTAGCAGCCCATGGGCCACAAACATTACTTATTTGTATCTGCAGCCATATTTCCAGACAGAGAAAGAGAGCGAAGCGACCTCACCTCTCCTGAAAGGTTTCCTAGAGAGCATATCTTGTTTCTTATGTGTGTTTGATCTTATTATTTTTTTTCTCTACTTTTCTGCATAATTTGTATTCGCATGCATGCACTAATTATAGTAAGATATGCAAATCTAGAAATTAAATAAAACTATAATAGTGTAGAATCTGATATTTTTAATATAATATTATCAAATCTGTTGTGACAAACTGTCTAGTGGAATATCCATGGAAGTTTACAGATAATTTGGTATCAGAGCAAGTTTTTTGGGTATCTTGTCAATATTGCATAGATCTAGATTAATACGACTGAAAATCATAAAACCCTAATCATGGGTGACAAATCTGTAAATGAACCTCGTGATCCTGTAGAGGTGAGGTTTTCGCGGCTTGAAGAACAAGTCACAGATATAAACTGCAATGTAAAACTCCTCATGGAAACCCTAACCAATAAGTTGGGGATATTTTGAGAAGAAGGGGGTTCAAATGCAGAGGAAAAATTATAAGGGGGATCAGGAGATCAAGAAGACGATGATAACCATCTGAAGAAAGAAACTAGAAAAGATCAACCCAGTTCGAGTGCTGTGAACCAATCCCTATTTAAAGTGGAAGAAAAAATTGATATCAAGCCATACCATGACGAGATCGATGCTTTGAAGTTGAACCACTAGTTGCAGCAACTGGAAGTTTATTTAAGTGTCCATTAGATCGAGGAAGGGCAGAAGATCTTGTTCATGTGTCTGAAATTGGAGGGCCATGCATTGACTTGGTGAGAGAGCCACACAGAAACCCTGAGGTTGGAGGGAGAACCTCCAGTAACTAAGTGGAAGGATTTCAAAACACTCATTAAGTCACAGTTTATCCCATTGGGTACGTAGAAGATTAGTGGATCCGGAGAATTACTTCAGGTAAATGTCAGGCCAAAGCATGCAAGAGTACACCACAGAATTCAGATAGATGGCTATAATGTTGGGTATCTCTCTAAAGAACCCAGATGTATTCCTCAAGTATTTATGGGGTCTGCACCACCATCTGTGTGAGAAAGTGATGTTGTTCAAGCCCAAAACGGTGGATAAGGCTTGTGTATAGGAAAATTACCTGGATAACATAGGTCTAAAAAGAGCGCAATCAAGTGGATTGAAGAAAAAGGAGAAAAAAGATGCTTCTATGGATGTGAAGAAGAAACAAAAGAGGGAAAAGATAAAAAGACGATAGCTACAATACACCATTAAGATCCCAGCAACCACTGCAACATTGATGGCCATACAGAGGAGAAGTGTTGGAAGTTGTATCTAGAGCTAAACCCGAAGAACAAGAAGAAAGATAATAAGAAGAATAATCTCATGGCCACTAATCGAGCAACCAAATTGAAAGAAACTCAGCCATGGATGAGAAGATCATCTGCATGTCAATGCAGAAGGAGGTGAATTTGAGTAGCCTTCAGCAACAGGAAGAGAAATAAATGACCAAACTTTTCAATGTAAATATACAAGTCAAGAAGACGAAGATTGATGCTCTGTTTGACTCAGGATCGTAGGCGAATCTCACTACAACTGATCTAGTCAAGAAGTTGGGGTTGGAAGTTCATGATCATCCAACCCCATATGCACTGGGACGGGTACATAAGGATGTAGAACTAAAGGTAACAAAACAATGCAAAATTAGATTTGGTATAAGTGATGATTTTATTGATGAAGTAGATTTGGATGTGGTTCCCCTTGATGTATGTGGAGCCATGCTTGGTATTCCATACATGTACATAAGTGATGCAATGTTCACGAGGAAATATAACCAATACCATCTCATCAAGGATGGAAAATCATTCATCATCAACGCACACAAAGGAAAGTCAAAAATCTCACTGGTAAATGCCAACCAGGCCAAGAAATTGATCAGTTCTAGCAAGAAGTATGTTTTATTATTTTTAAGAGAAAGTCAGTTTATAGAGGAGTCAATAAGATGAAAGGCATCCTTAGAGGGCTATACTAAGATCCAAAAAAAGAAATTGGAGGATTTTTTAAGAGCATACGAGGATGTGTTCCGAGATCCTAAAGGGCTACCCCCTAAGTAAAAAGTGGAACATGAGATCTAGTGATTTCCAGAATCTCCATTGCAAAATATTGGGTTGTACAGGCAGTCTGTTATAGAAGCAAGTGAGATGAAGAAATAGTTGCAACAGTGGCTGGAACAGAGTGTCATTCAACTGAGTACATCACCATGTGCGTCACCCATCATCATTGTGCCAAAGAAGGATGGGACTTGGTGGATGTGTCTAGATTATAGAACATTGAATAAAATCACGCTCAAGAATAGATATCCCCTACCCAGGATAGACGATCTACTAAATAGTTGCAATAATCAAATTATTTCACCAAGCTAGAACTTGAAGTCTGGATATCACCAGGTTCGAGTCAAAGAAGAAGATACATGGAAGGCCACCTTCAAAACCAGGAAAGGTTTGTATGAGTGGTTAGTTATGTCATTTGGCGATAACTCTTGGGAAAAGGTCAGCAAAAGGCTTTCGATGAGTTAAAGAAGAAGATCCGTGAAGCACCAGTACTGGCATTACCAAACTTGCAACAACCCTTTGAAGTGGAGACAGATATGCATGGGTATGCTATGGGAGTTGTCTTGATGCAAGGAGGAAGGTATGTTTGCTACCATTCTAAAGCATTTCATGGGGCAATTCTTAACTACCCTACCTAAAGGATCTTTATGCCATGGTGCAATATGTAAAGAAGTGGAAGAACTATTTAATGGGAAAGGAGATAACAATCCACATATATCACTTGTCATTACAGTACTTACAGGCCCAGAATAAGCTACAACTTACTAGGCATTACGAGTGGATGGGTTTTTTTACATCAGTTTCATTTGGTGATCAAGTATAAGAAGGGAAGCACAAACAAGTTGGTTGATATGCTTTCAAGGCCACCCACATCAAATATTACAACTTTTGAGACTCTTATGCATATGGATCCATTCACCCATGATGCATACAAGGAACATATTCAGAAGACAAGGACTTCAAGGAGGTGTATCCACAGTTGCAGAGTCAGAGTCATGTGCATGATGGCGACAACACCGTCAACTACCATCTCCAGGATGGATTACTCTACAGGTTGGATAAGTTATGTTTTCCTAAAGGTGAGCATTTGCAGCTGATTAGAGAGGCTCACACCTCCAAGGTTGCAAGGCACTTTGGTGTAGGGAAGACCATGGGTAACTTGCAGAGGCATGTGTATTGGCCCAAGATGCAAGAGAAAGTAGCTAGGTTCATAAGATGATGCATGATTTGGTGTACCAGAAAGCCTAGCAATAGGAAATAGGGTTTGTATCACCCCTTACCTGTACCTACTCATCCTTGGGAAATAATTTCCATGGAATTTGTGGGAGGTTTACTGACAACCAGGAAGGGACATGTCTACCTATTCAAGGTAGTTGACATGTTTTGCAAGATGTGTGTTTTAATGCCTTGTAAAAAGACCATCAACAAACAAGAAATAACAAACTTGCTCTTTGAATAGGTCTGGGTACACTTTGGGATACCAAGGAGCATCATTTCAGACAAGGATACAAGATTTCTTAGTGCATTTTGGACTACATTGTGGGAGAATATGGACACAAGGTTGAAGAGATATATAGTATTCCATCCACAGACAGGTGGGTAGACAGAAGTAGTAAATAGGGCTTTGGTGCAGCTTCAAAGGGGTTACAACCAAAAGCATCCAAAGACCTGGGATGAAAATTTGGTATATATACAACATTCTTATAGCAAAGCGGTCCACACTTTTATAGGAAAGTCCCCATTTGAAGCTTGTTTTGGATATTTTTCACCTTCACCTCTGGATATTGCATATGGGCAAAAAGGAGGAGTGAAGGAAGACCTTACAGGAGATGCTTTGAGGGATGAAAAAATTATAGAGAAGATTAGGCATATCCATATGCAGGTACAAGAAACACTACAAAAGTCGCAGGAGAAGTATAAGGCGAGACATGATCAGCACAAAATAGAGAAATCATTCAAAGTGGGAGAGAGAGTATGGCTACAGTTGAATAAGGAGAGATTGTAGGGGCTTGGTAAGAAAATCAAGGCCCGAATATATGGTCCCTTTAAGATACTAGAAAAGGTGGGTGATAACGCCTATCAACTCAGTTTACCACCACATATGCACATTTACTCAGTGGTAAATGTAGAGAATTTGAAACTCTATGAGACTGCCATGCTATATTAGGAAGAGGAACATGTCGTACCTTCTGTGGAATATTTGGCAATAGACACTCCAGCAGAGTTGACAGAAGATATAGTCTTGTAGAAGAGTTCCATAACTACAAGACAATGTGAACAAGACCTCTGGCAGATTAGGTTGAAGGGACAGCTTCCAGGCAAATCTAAATGGTACACCAAAGAGAAGGTGGAGGAAAAGTTTCCTCACCTCATCACGTAAATGATTTTGCAGACCAAAAGCCTCCCCAAATGGGGAGGTGTGATCCGAATTGGATTATTATAGTGTTTTTCATCCATCCCAATGCATTTAGAGTGGAAAAAGTGGAGGAATCATCTCATGGGACCATTTTTATCAGCAGGACCTAGTTTGGAAAAATAGGGTCTAAAACCTTCCAAGAGTGTTTTGAGGCATAAAACAATGGTTTTTGGGGTAAAACTTTGTCACTTTATAGTGACACTTTTTTATGTTGTTCTACACATATAAAGATTTCCAACAGCATAAGAATCACATCAATCAAAGCCCGTATGAAAAAGTTCTGCCACTCAGAAGTTGACCTTCCTATTTTCACACCTATAGTTCGAGAGGATGCCGCATCAGCCCCAATTATTCATGGAAAATGGGATATTTACGTGTTTTTGATGTATAAGACTCTAGAAGAGTATATTTTGTAACTCTAGTTAAGAGTTGTTGTAGTCAAACTTAACCACTAGTAGGCTATCAAGCTATGTTATAACCGGGCCACTAGGAGGAAGAGGCATTCCATTCTTTCGAGAGAATTTTGTTCCATAGATCAAAAAAGATAGCGAGGAGAGATAGGAGGTAGAGCACATAGAGAGGATTTGTGCATTGTAGCAGGCCACAAGTGTCAGACATTACTTCTTTGTATTTGCAGCCATATTTCTAAACAGAGAAAGAGAGCAAAGCAGCCTCACCTTCAAGATAGGTTTTCTCCTGAAAGGATTTTCTAGAGATAATATATTGTCTTATGTGTGTGAGATATTATTTTATTCGTTCTCTAATTTTTATCATAATTTATATTCGCATGCATTCACTAATTATAGTAAGATCTACAGATCTAGAAATTAAATAAAATTGTAATAGTGTAGAATCTCATATTTTTAATATAATATTATCATATTTATTGTGACGAACTGTCTAATGGAATATCCATGACAGTTTACATATCAATGTGATTCAATAAGTGAAGTTAATAAAAGGAAAAAACCGTATATAGATCACATTATTGATTCACACCCCCCCCCCCCACCCTTCCATCTCAGTAGTGCTCAAATATTTCCAATAAATACGTCGCAAAGGGAACATGGGTGACTCACCCTAGGGGTTGTTGTGGTTTAAAGGTTCTTATTTTCTTGTTCTATATCTACCATTTTTTAGGTGTTCTTTAGTGTCCTTTCATGAGTTTTTTTTTTTGTAGGAACTAGCTCCTCAATTATAAGGAAGAGGGAATTTTCTCAATGGGCACACAAAATGGCATATTAGTCATAGTAAGAGGTTCCAATTACTAGATGAGAAGTTCCAAAACCATGTTTTCTAATGTTAGTTTTTCCATCATTTCATGGGAGGAAAACCTAGGTGGCAAGTATAAGAAGGGAGTATGAGAGATAGCATATGGTAAGAATGTTGTATCATCTATAAGATCCATCTCTAGTTTAATTGTTGTTGGTTGATCAGCCTGAGATGATTCGCCAAAAGAGGTGGCTATTGTGCATGTAGGGGTTGAATCAAATGGAGGCATGAAAAGGTTGTGTCTTGGATATGTACATAGGAGAGTGGAATCTGTGAACATTTCCGAATCGGCTTCTGTAAAAGAGGGGACAAATTCTTGTTTATCCCACAAAAGGTGACGCATTATTAGGGGGGTGAGGCCCTTGATTCATAGTTTGTGTTAGCTCTCGATTTTGACCCTTTTTTACCATACCTATTCAATCATTTTACCATCATTTATCATTATATTTCAATCATATTTGCCACATTTCACCTCTTTTGCACACCAAGGTAAATTAATTATGTCTTTCGATTTTAGTAAAAATTGAGCATTAAAATTTATTTTTGGCAGAAACAGAATTTCTCGTAATGGCTTTATTAAAGTTGTATGTGTAGGACACCTGAGCACAAACTAAAGTCATATTCGGGAACTATAAGAACCAAGGATGGAGGGACTCCTATTGGCTAATTCCATATCAGTTAGAACAAGCCTAGTCGATGTTGGTCAAACTTGAACAGTCACACAGGAAGTCCCCTAATTCGAGGGAAATTTTGGGATTTTGTGAGATTTTTCCATATTTTCTGTAATAGAGGGATGATCTCAACCTTATGATATTGAATAGGACTCTGTTGGAAATAATACTGAGAGGGGGGGCTGAATCAGTATTATCAAGTCAAATAATCCTTTTCAAAAACCAAATTGTATACGCTACTTCAGTTAATTAAACTCGCGTATATACGCAACTATTCAGAGGTAAACCAGCATACATAGAGCAAACTTTTTAATTTTCTTAAACTTTCAGATGATGTTTGTTAATCTGAGATGCAGCATCAAACAACCAGTAACCAGAGACAGTAAAACAGAGCAGAAAGACAATCACACACAAGAACACCAGATATAAGGTGGAAACCCAATGTGGGTGAAAACCACCTGCTGTCTCTCCATTGTATACTTGTTGAGCCTGCCTATTGTTCGGGTTCAAATTTGGTTGGGCAGGAATTTGGGGTTGCTTGGGTGGAGCAGAGTGTAGGATTTGTGGTTGGGTAGATGGTGGAGGAAATAGGGTTGGAGAATTGTTGTATTGGGGCCTCCACCTCTGGAGTGGTGTATTCCACTGAGGTTGTGGCAGAGCGTAAGGTTGAAATGACTCGTTGGCTGGCTGGGAATGATACTGATATGGGTAGGACCAAGGAGGGGGTATAGACCAGGAAGGATGAGCAGGGGGTCCCCATGTAGGTATAGCTATGGTTTGGTTGGGGTTGTAATATGCATGGGATGACCCTTGCATGCCCTGCTGGTATGGTCTAGGCCCAGGAGGTCTACATTGGTTGATGTTGCAAAGTTGCTCAGTGACCCCTTCAACTCCTTGATATACTACTTTGAGTCCAGGTAAAGAAGGGCACTTATCTGTGGAGTGGTTTTCTTCACACACTGAGCAAATCTCAATACAGTTCAATGGACATTCATTCCTAGGATGCCTCCTAGTGCATCTTGTTGGGATTGCAACAAGATGATGGAGCTTAGTGAAAAGAGTCGCCTTCACTAAGTGGGTCCGCTGGAAAATTATGGCACAAAGTCTATTTTTAGACTATGTCTATTTTTAGACATATGGATCATGTCTATGAGTTGCAGGATGTTGTTTATGGATGATTGGTCAAGTTGGAAAAACTAGATGGATTTCTATTTTTAGACAACAGCAGTGACACTGTCAAGTCTAATTATAGAGCAGTCAAATATTATTAGCTTATAATAATATTTAGACTATAAACTTTATCTTATTCCCTTGGAGCACTTTAGTTTGAGCTACAGATGTGGCACATGCAGCTGTCAGAAGGAAATATGTTTTCTTTGGGGGTCATTTGAGTTCTTGTATGCATGACTTCAGTTAGAACTCAATCAGTTGAGTTTGGTGGAGTTGATTGTGGAGTTGATGGAGTTGTGTTCA
>APFE030627060.1:0-10330 GCA_000404065.3 Pinus taeda
GTAGGACATGCTTTTGCCGAAGTAGGGAATGTGACGTCCCTACAATTATTTAAATTCCCCGCTCGACCTTTTGACCTAAATAATGTTGCCCATGATTTCACTATAAGTGTCAGAATAAAAGTGTTCACCGGAAAGAAAGATTTATTTGATGACATGTTTCAAAATAAAAGTTCATTCCAGGAAGTTTTGCGAGAAGCTAAGTCGAGGTTATCCCCAGATGACCTCGAAATATTTTTGTTATTCAGAGAAAGAAGGCTAGCCAGTGTTCCTCTAGAAAAGATGCGCCTGCTCGCCAGAGAGCCTACTCCAAGTGTCAGCCTCAGCGGAAACTCCAGTACTTCCAAATCCAAATCTGACGCTGCCCAAGGAACACCTGAACGTTCTAAAAAGTCTACAAGCGACCAAGGAAAAGGCGAAGAAACAGCCAAGGATACTGCTCAGTCAAGTGCAATGTCGCAACTGCAAGTTATCGCCTCCCCACCAAGAGATGTCCCTCCTCCCGTCATTAAATCGTCACTCGTCACGACAAAGCTCAATAAAGAGTGGGAAAACTTCAACGAGATAATCAGCCTTGAAGGGCAAGTCCCAAGAACACCTATGAGCGATGCACAGGTAGCACAAGAAATGGTTTCAACCATGGTCGGTAGTGTCTCAGAAACGGAGCACAGTCATATCGCTCTGCCTTCTGAGCTTCTACTTAGTGTAGAGAAAATTCCCCCATTGGATGTATTCTATAGTCCTCAACATAAAGCAGTGGTGAGGAGACAAAGAAAGAAGAGAAAGTTGGAGAATACGATGTCACAGGACGCTGAACATTTAGACGTCTTATGGAAAGACCCTAAGAACAACCCGACAGAAAATCTCACGAAGTTGTCTCAAATCGTAGGAGCATACGCTTCTGCGACTATCGACAAAGCGTCGGAAGTTCAGCAACTATTGAGGGAGCAAGAAAACCAAATACAGCTACTACAACAACAGCTACAACAAGCCAATGCCAGTAATGAAGCGTCCAAACAACTCGAGAAACTAAAAGAAGATTTTCAGCAAATGCAGATAAGCTATCAAAAAACCCTGGACGAAAAAGGAAAGCAGTTGCAAGCTTTACAAGAAATACATAAGGACGAGCCCAAGCTTGCCGAATTCGTTTCAGAGTCTACTAGCTTAAATGAGCAACTTCTGCAGCAACACGAAGAGTTGGGACGTAAAATATCGCAGTGTAGTCACTATTGCGAGCTGAGCGACAAACTCACCAATCAAGTGACAGACCTGCGAAGTGACTACGACCAGGTTGACAGACGAGTGACAGAGTATCTAGCTTAACAGGATGGAGAGGAAGGGAAGAGAGCAAATGCACCCAGAATAAATGAAAGCCATAAAGAATTGCTCTTTAAACAAATGGACGATTTCAAATCAGGCAGCAGAACAGGCGGCAGAGGCAGCGGCGACACATGCAAGTGTTCTTATAGACTGTGTAAATGAAAATTTACACAGAGCCAACTTAATCACAGAAACCACCCCGAGATACCTACCAAACAAGTCACGAATAGAGGCAGAATGGAAAGAGAAGGCGCAGGAAAAGGGAAAAGCGATCCAGGCATTAAACAGATTGAATTGGGAGTGCTATTGGGCATACTTAGTCAAGCCACACAGTCAATGGATGACTGTGAAATGCATCATAAACTCAGCAGAGAAAGTAGTGCCAGCTCTAATAGATTCCGTTTTCGCAGCCCAGCTCAGCGCAGAAGTCGGCCAACCGACTCTTCTCAAATCCATGCTGAACACTTGCAGTTTTAAGGACCAGATTCAGAAGTAGCTTATTTTTAGTAGTTTGTTGTTTCTTTTTTGTTTAGATTAGAAAAAGGACGGTCATTTGAGAACCGTATCCTACAATTTTCTAAAGACATTATTATTAGAATTAGGAAGTAGTATTTTAACCCTTCTCATGCATTTAGAGGAGGGTCCAGAGATTTGTCAAAAAAAACTTATCCTCAGAACATGCACTTCTGCACCCTCAGAGGAGGTTTTGATGAATGGATGGATCGAGATTTATTTTTTTACTTGCATTTTGATATCTGCTACTAATGTTGCACTTCTGTACTCTTGGTAGATTTTAGAACAAGTAGAGATAGATCGTTTTTTCTTGAAGTTTATGGGTAGAACTAGTCATAAATGGTGCTTTTATCTCTTGGCAATTTCTGCTTATATTCTTTAAGTGATTTACAGTTTCAGGTGTTTATATGTTACTGCATGAAAGTATAGGTTATCATTTGGCACTTTTGTACGGTGGAGTCATATTGTTTATGTGTGACATATGAAAGGCTTATTATGCGATATGTTGTTCACAACTGTTTTGCCTAACTTCTTATGCAAAGTAGTTTATCTCAAATGGTTTCTTTTCTTATGATAGCTGAATGATCTTTATTACCAGTTATTATTCGAAATCTTTTTAGATCGCATGATGGAAGATATACATCCCGGGTTAGAATAGATTTGATGTGTTGTTTCTCGCTAGATTACAATAGCATAGAGTAAAGTTAAAGAATCTGAATTAGATTAGCTTTAAAGTACTTTTAGATCAACATTAACCAACTCTACACACACACACCCAAGATCGGGAAACTGGTCCCGTTATCCCCAGTCGGACCCGCTATACCAAACGGATAAGGAGCTGCCAACCAAGGTCCGGACCGAGTGGGTATCCCCCTTGTTGTCGACCATTTTCGGGGCCTCATCAGGGTGATACGTGTAGGGGCAGCCAAGCCACCACCCATCTTTCCTTAGCATTAATGTCATGATAGTGGCACAAATCCAACTGATGCCCCTCAACTAGATCTCACCTCGATCAAGGATATAAATATAAAATTTTATAATTGAAATCCTCCTCTTATTGAATGTTATATATAAAAAGGGTATATATGTATATCTATTAAAAAAATTCTAGAGAAGCCCCAAAATTTGCCTCAATTACAACAATTTTTTCTTTGTCATGGTAAATTGAAAGTTTACTAGTCATTGAAAGTTTAAACCAGATTATACAAAACACATTACTGCTATAAATTCTATAGAAGGACCACAACAATAGAATACATTTACAAAAATACATGCTATATAAAAAGAGAAAATGAAATAACCACAATAACCAGAGACACTATGAAACCAGAGGGATGTCACCCAACACTGCACCCAATCCTCGTTGAGTCCCCTTGGACGTCGGACCCGTTTCTTTCTAGGAAGAGGAGCTCCAGAAGCATTTTCACCAGGCATTGCACTAGCAAGAGTTGACAACAATATATCCAAGGCAACCACCCAATCACAGAGAAGATGAATTTACGCCTTAAAATCCTCCAAAGTATCCTCTATTTCCACGTGATGGGCAAGCAACTTTCCTACCAAGAAAAGCTGGAAAGAGCATCTATTCTTCTCCACGATGTACTCTGACTTGCGAATTGAAACAAATAACTCTTGATATGCATTTAGCATTCTATCGATCATGGTTGCGAGCTCTACATAATCATGAGGGTCCAGGCTATCAGCCATACTGAATTGGAGATAGGAATTCTGGTAGGAACTAAAGAGGTGAAGCACCGAAGAGTGACAGTTCCAATAACCTAGAGCATCAACCATAAACGAGTGAAGAAAACTAGAGGCAGAAGCCATTGTTAAATAGAAGAAGCTCGGGGCCTCGCGTGAGCCAACCTGTATTGAAATGACCCAAATTCTCATTGCAGAGATGCTAACACAAAGAAACTGTGATAATGGGATGTTCGAAGTCTTGAATATTATTTTCATTCCTTGTCGAGGTGAACTAGACTCCTTAAAATGATAGATATGGACTTGTTCAAGCCACTTTCCTTAAATGGGTATGGCCGGTGTTTGTGTTACGTGCATTGGGATATGTACACCTATACTCCACCTTAATAAACTTGTGAGGTTTGCTATTATTATGAGGCTGGAGATGAGGTAAATGAGACCGGGAAGGGAAATCCTAACGATCCACCAAACGAACTTGTAACTTACTCCAAGGATCATGTCAAGATATTAAATAATTATAAGATATTATCATTTCAAGGAATTGGGTATAATCTAACCTTTGATTATATTCAATTTCTCATTGAGTCATCATATCCCCCTTTTTTATGTCCAAGATTATCAGCCTTTTAGTTCAAATGTCAGAGAGTAGGATAACAATTTACCTCTTCAAGTCTTTCCATTATGGAGAGGATTCTATCGCTTGTGGTCATTACCTTTTCTTAAATAACTTTCTTCGCTTTTGTGAAATGGCAGATAACAAGCATTGAGCCCCCAAAGGCATTTAATTTTAAGTTTTGGCATTTCGTAGTGATTTCGAGACCCTCCCATAGAGCCAATTATTAAGCTTGGTTGTTAGTAGCCATTCGAATACTCCATGCGAATTGAAACACTATTTTTCCACGTGGACCAATTAAGATCCCTCTAGCTCCTACCTCCCCTTTGAATCTTAATTTTTAATAATAAAAATTTATCATATTTATTTTGATTTTTTAATGTTAGTTTATATAGTATTTCAATTCCAATTTTTTAAATTTAAATAAAAATTATTTATAAATGATTTTGTCATTCTTCGAAATTAATCATTAAATCAGATGCCTTAGATTTGAATAATAAAAGGTTTAGTTTATATAATATATATATATATATCATATATATATATATATATATATATATATATATATATATATTATATATATATATATATATATATATAGATAGATAGATATATAGATATAAATTCAGATGGCTTAAGATTTGAATAATAAAATGTTTAGTTTATATATATATGTATATGGGGGTATGTTAAGTTACTCAGTAATGTGAAGGTCATCTTTAAGATACTCTATGGGCAAAATCCATTCAGGGGCTATTGTGGCTGAGGGCTTTGGATAATTTTGACAACTTACATGCCTCATGGTCACTATTTCTGAAACCACATATCAAACTTGATGTAACCTCTAGAAAACTCAAACAAATTGACAAAAAAAAAATACAATGTATTAATTTTATTATGAATGATTAAAACAATTAAGTTAATTTATAAATCTACATTTAGAAAAAAAAAAAAAACAAAACAAAATAAATAAATAAAAACAAGTCCAAAAAAAATTGATTCCTCACATTTAAATGATACACATAAACAATTATAAACAATATTTAAATATTTACTTTCAATTACCTTATATTTTTTATAAAAAAATTAACATAATTTTTATTAATAATAATTTTTTATTATTTTTAAATGCCACACCTTTCCAATACCAAACTATAAATATAACCAAATAAAACTAATAATATTTATTTTTTCAACATTTTATATATATATAAAATAAATAAATAAACACAGAGACCTACAGTTTCACTGTGGTGCAACTTTAGATACTTTTGTCATGGGCATTGTTATATTTATTGATTAAATAAAATATAGAGTGTTTTTGGCATAGTTTAACTTACAGAAAAATGATTTCTTGATAGGCAAGATTGTGATTTTTTTGTTATTTAAAATACATTTTTGAATGTAGAAATGGATTAAATTAACCAAAAAAATGTCTTTCTTTTTATGTGGATAATTATGAATGTCAGCTCTTCCATATCCAATAATAAATTCATCTTCATTAACATCCCTAACCCACTTCCACATTGCAAGGCTTCTACTTTACATGAAACAATTAGAAAAGATAGAGGAAACTTTTAATGGTCTAGGTTCCTCAATTGCCCAGTTATTGGTGTGTTTAACTATTTTATGTTTCGAAGTTTTTGGTTGGAACCAGATATTTGTTTTCGGTTAAATATTAAATTTTTGTTGTTTAAAATGCAATCTTAAAACTATAAATGGATTCAACACTTGAAAATTCCTAGACCATATGGATTGTGTCGAATTTATAACTCAAATTCGTGATTCTAACAAATCTTTACAAAATTTGAAATAAATTTAACCGAAAAATATGCCTAATAAAACTTTGGATAGATTTGTAGCATGCCCGATAAAACCTTGGATAAGTCTGTAACACTATTTAGTTGTTTGTTTTTAAGAACTATAATTGATTTTTTTTCAATAAAAGTGACAATGTTGGAAGATGGTGTGATAATGAGCATGGCATAATGTACCACAAGTTAGAGGACTACTCCTTAGCACGGTTTAGAGGTTGACTATAATCTATCTGCTAAATGTTTATAGAATTTTTTTTTTCTTATTAGTAGAGATTTGTTGCAATCACATGTTCCAGTTATGAACTCTTCACAATTTAAATAACCCAAACAATATTCACAATAGTGAATCCATATTACTATTACTTTTAGAGGAGACAAATTAAAAGTTAACACCAAATTTTTTTTTAACCTAATTCCAATAAAAAAAAATTCCAAAGCTTATAATATTTAGACAACATCGTTAGTGTTTTAAGCTAAACCCAACGAGATTTGCACCATTTCCAAGTCCTTGACGTGCGTCTCGGACATCTTCACCTAACCCGTTGTAATATGGACGTTGACCATTCGACAGTGGCCCCGCGTGAAACCATTAATGTCATTCATTACTAAACCCTAACGACAATCGCGGGGACTGTTCCGCTGCATCAATTTGCGCTCCCTGGAAAGACCCTAAGAACAACCCGACAGAAAATCTCATGAAGTTGTCTCAAATCGTAGGAGCATACGCTTCTGCGACTATCGACAAAGCGTCGGAAGTTCAGCAACTATTGAGGGAGCAAGAAAACCAAATACAGCTACTACAACAACAGCTACAACAAGCCAATGCCAGTAATGAAGCGTCCAAACAACTCGAGAAACTAAAAGAAGATTTTCAGCAAATGCAGATAAGCTATCAAAAAACCCTGGACGAAAAAGGAAAGTAGTTGCAAGCTTTACAAGAAATACATAAGGACGAGCCCAAGCTTGCCGAATTCGTTTCAGAGTCTACTAGCTTAAATGAGCAACTTCTGCAGCAACACGAAGAGTTGGGACGTAAAATATCGCAGTGTAGTCACTATTGCGAGCTGAGCGACAAACTCACCAATCAAGTGACAGACCTGCGAAGTGACTACGACCAGGTTGACAGACGAGTGACAGAGTATCTAGCTTAACAGGATGGAGAGGAAGGGAAGAGAGCAAATGCACCCAGAATAAATGAATAGCTAAGATGCCTTAACTAAATGGGCCGAATAAAATCAGGCAGCAGAACAGGCGCAAAGAGGCAGCGGCGACACCATGCAATGTCGTATAGACTGTGTATAATGAAAATTTACACGAGCCAACTAATCACAGAAACCACGCCGAGATACCTACACAAGTCACGAATAGAGGCAGAATGAAAGGTAAGGCGCAGGAAAAGGGAAAGCGATCCAGGCATTGAAACAGATTGAATTGGGAGTGCTATTGGGCATACTTAGTCAAGCCACACAGTCAATGGATGACTGTGAAATGCATCATAAACTCAGCAGAGAAAGTAGTGCCAGCTCTCATAGATTCCGTTTTCGCAGCCCAACTCAGCGCAGAAGTCGGCCAACCGACTCTTCTCAAATCCATGCTGAACACTTGCAGTTTTAAGGACCAGATTCAGAAGTAGCTTATTTTTAGTAGTTTGTTGTTTCTTTTTTGTTTAGATTAGAAAAAGGACGGTCATTTGAGAACCGTATCCTACAATTTTCTAAAGACATTATTATTAGAATTAGGAAGTAGTATTTTAACCCTTCTCATGCATTTAGAGGAGGGTCCAGAGATTTGTCAAAAAAAACTTATCCTCAGAACATGCACTTCTGCACCCTCAGAGGAGGTTTTGATGAATGGATGGATCGAGATTTATTTTTTTACTTGCATTTTGATATCTGCTACTAATGTTGCACTTCTGTACTCTTGGTAGATTTTAGAACAAGTAGAGATAGATCGTTTTTTCTTGAAGTTTATGGGTAGAACTAGTCATAAATGGTGCTTTTATCTCTTGGCAATTTCTGCTTATATTCTTTAAGTGATTTACAGTTTCAGGTGTTTATATGTTACTGCATGAAAGTATAGGTTATCATTTGGCACTTTTGTACGGTGGAGTCATATTGTTTATGTGTGACATATGAAAGGCTTATTATGCGATATGTTGTTCACAACTGTTTTGCCTAACTTCTTATGCAAAGTAGTTTATCTCAAATGGTTTCTTTTCTTATGATAGCTGAATGATCTTTATTACCAGTTATTATTTGAAATCTTTTTAGATCGCATGATGGAAGATATACATCCCGGGTTAGAATAGATTTGATGTGTTGTTTCTCGCTAGATTACAATAGCATAGAGTAAAGTTAAAGAATCTGAATTAGATTAGCTTTAAAGTACTTTTAGATCAACATTAACCAACTCTACACACACACACCCAAGATCGGGAAACTGGTCCCGTTATCCCCAGTCGGACCCGCTATACCAAACGGATAAGGAGCTGCCAACCAAGGTCCGGACCGAGTGGGTATCCCCCTTGTTGTCGACCATTTTCGGGGCCTCATCAGGGTGATACGTGTAGGGGCAGCCAAGCCACCACCCATCTTTCCTTAGCATTAATGTCATGATAGTGGCACAAATCCAACTGATGCCCCTCAACTAGATCTCACCTCGATCAAGGATATAAATATAAAATTTTATAATTGAAATCCTCCTCTTATTGAATGTTATATATAAAAAGGGTATATATGTATATCTATTAAAAAAATTCTAGAGAAGCCCCAAAATTTGCCTCAATTACAACAATTTTTTCTTTGTCATGGTAAATTGAAAGTTTACTAGTCATTGAAAGTTTAAACCAGATTATACAAAACACATTACTGCTATAAATTCTATAGAAGGACCACAACAATAGAATACATTTACAAAAATACATGCTATATAAAAAGAGAAAATGAAATAACCACAATAACCAGAGACACTATGAAACCAGAGGGATGTCACCCAACACTGCACCCAATCCTCGTTGAGTCCCCTTGGACGTCGGACCCGTTTCTTTCTAGGAAGAGGAGCTCCAGAAGCATTTTCACCAGGCATTGCACTAGCAAGAGTTGACAACAATATATCCAAGGCAGCCACCCAATCACAGAGAAGATGAATTTACGCCTTAAAATCCTCCAAAGTATCCTCTATTTCCACGTGATGGGCAAGCAACTTTCCTACCTAGAAAAGCTGGAAAGAGCATCTATTCTTCTCCACGATGTACTCTGACTTGCGAATTGAAACAAATAACTCTTGATATGCATTTAGCATTCTATTGATCATGGTTGCGAGCTCTACATAATCATGAGGGTCCAGGCTATCAGCCATACTGAATTGGAGATAGGAATTCTGATAGGAACTAAAGAGGTGAAGCACCGAAGAGTGACAGTTCCAATAACCTAGAGCATCAACCATAAACGAGTGAAGAAAACTAGAGGTAGAAGCCATTGTTAAATAGAAGAAGCTCGGGGCCTCGCGTGAGCCAACCTGTATTGAAATGACCCAAATTCTCATTGCAGAGATGCTAACACAAAGAAACTGTGATAATGGGATGTTCGAAGTCTTGAATATTATTTTCATTCCTTGTCGAGGTGAACTAGACTCCTTAAAATGATAGATATGGACTTGTTCAAGCCACTTTCCTTAAATGGGTATGGCCGGTGTTTGTGTTACGTGCATTGGGATATGTACACCTATACTCCACCTTAATAAACTTGTGAGGTTTGCTATTATTATGAGGCTGGAGATGAGGTAAATGAGACCGGGAAGGGAAATCCTAACGATCCACCAAACGAACTTGTAACTTACTCCAAGGATCATGTCAAGATATTAAATAATTATAAGATATTATCATTTCAAGGAATTGGGTATAATCTAACCTTTGATTATATTCAATTTCTCATTGAGTCATCATATCCCCCTTTTTTATGTCCAAGATTATCAGCCTTTTAGTTCAAATGTCAGAGAGTAGGATAACAATTTACCTCTTCAAGTCTTTCCATTATGGAGAGGATTCTATCGCTTGTGGTCATTACCTTTTCTTAAATAACTTTCTTCGCTTTTGTGAAATGGCAGATAACAAGCATTGAGCCCCCAAAGGCATTTAATTTTAAGTTTTGGCATTTCGTAGTGATTTCGAGACCCTCCCATAGAGCCAATTATTAAGCTTGGTTGTTAGTAGCCATTCGAATACTCCATGCGAATTGAAACACTATTTTTCCACGTGGACCAATTAAGATCCCTCTAGCTCCTACCTCCCCTTTGAATCTTAATTTTTAATAATAAAAATTTATCATATTTATTTTGATTTTTTAATGTTAGTTTATATAGTATTTCAATT
>APFE030627063.1:0-31402 GCA_000404065.3 Pinus taeda
GCTTATAACCCTTTAAACCATCCTTATACCCAATAAAGATGCACTTTTCAGATTTATTATCCAACTTGGTTCATTTCTTCTTTGGAACATGTACATATGCATCACATCCAAATACCCTCAGATGTGAAAGAGAGGGTTTCCTACTAGTCCATACCTCTTGTGGAGTCTTATCCTTCAACCCTGATGAAGGTGACCTATTGACTAGGTAACATGCAGTATCCACTACCTCTGCCTAGAATTTCTATCCTAACCCGGCACCACTGAGCATACTTCTTGCCCTTTCCATCAATGTCTTACTCATTCTTTCTGCAACTCCATTTTGTTGCTGTGTATATGGAGTAGTCTTCTGCCATACTATACCACACTTTTTACAAAATTCTTCAAATTCTTTACTGCAAAACTCTCCACCATTATCTGTCCTCAACACTTATATCTTCTTCTCTATTTAATTTTCCACTAGAGCTTTAAATTCTTTAAACATGTCAAAGACTTCAGATTTCTTCTTAAGGAAATATATCCATGTATTCCTTGAGAAGTCATCTATAAACGATACATATTACACAGACTTACCCAGTGATGGAACCTTCACAGGTCCAAACACATTACTGTGCACAAGTTCTAATATTTGTTTCGCCCTCTTACTACCAAAGGGGAAACTCGCCCGATTCTACTTCCCATATACACAATTTTCACAGAAATCAAAATCCAGAGAGCTATTACTCATACCTTCTACCATACCTTTACCATGAAGTATCGAAGGCCCTTCTCTCCAACATGTCCAAGACTTTGATGCCACAGCATGGTCTTCTCTCCAGAGACAACTAGATTTTCTACTCCACTTTCAGGAACCACAAAACTATTGCACCCATCAACAACAGTGCTACCTTGCAGCTTGTACAGAGTTCCAATACGAACTCCCCGCATCAATACCAGTGCTCCTCAAACCATCTTGCAGGTATCCTTCTCGAACACTATCTTTACACCTCCATCATCCAACTTGCTAACAGAAATCAAATTTCTGGCCAACACAGGAATATGTAGAACACACGGAAGCGTTCTAACCCTTCCACCTTGCAACTTCAACTTTACTTTTCCACAACCAACGATTCTAGCCTTCCTGTCATCCCCCAAGAAGACATCACCACCATCATATTTCTCATACTCATAAAACCACTCTCTATGGGGAGTGAAGTGAAAGGATACACCTGAGTCAATCAACCATGCTTTATGATCTACATGTGTATTTGAAGAAGCCAGGTACACATCCCCACCTTCATCTGAGGTGTTTTTCGCCTCTACAGAAGGAGCCTCATCAGATCCCTTTCCTTTATCAGGAGCTTTAGATTTACACTCCCTTCTGAAGTGCCCTTCCTTTCCACATTTCCAGCACACCACCTTTATAGGTTTTCCTGGAGATTTAGATCTCCCTCTAGATTTAGATCTCCCACTCAATGACTTATTCTTGTTTTTGTTCTGGGTCTGCCCTCATACAGACAAGGCATCACCATTCTGGTTGTCCATATTTTTCCGTCTCATCTCCTCGGTCAGCAAGGCTGAGACTATTTCATCAAACTGCAAAGCAGTTGCATTGCTACCTATTGCAATAACCAGACTATCCCACGAGTCTGGTAGAGAACACAACAAACTGATGCACTTATCTTCATCTGAAATTTTAATATCAACAGATGCTAACTGACTTACCACAGTATTAAATGCATTTAGATGCTCTGTCACCGATTCTCCATCTTTTATCCTCAAGTTATATAGCGTTTTTCCTGGGAACAGTTTATTCACCAGAGACTTATATTGGTACGAAGTCTCTAACTTGTCCCACAATGCCTTCGTCATAGCTTCCCCTGATACATTCAGCAATACTAAATCTGAGACACACAATTGTATTGTGCTCTTTACATTCCAATCCAACTTCTTCCATTCTTCATCAGACACTCTCGTTGGTTTAGTACCTAGACCTATCGCGATCCACAGATATTTATCTACCAACATATCCTCCATCTTGAATTTCCACAACTCAAAAATCTAACCATTAAATTTCTCGATCTCTATCTTTCCACTACTCGCCATCTTCTTTCACCAGCAGAATCGATATTGCAGATCTCCCACTGAACAGGGTCTACCATAGGCCCGAGAAAAACCCCTCAGCAACAAAGGTGTCCCCTTGAAGCCAAAATAGCTCTGATACCAAATGTAGGTTTTAACCCCGTACATAAATTACCTGCATATGAATTCTAAAACCCAGAAAATAAACAATGCAAGATCATAACACATAAAACACATATACACAGAGATTTTCCCCTGGATCCCAAAACCGGGACTACCAGCTTGATTTTTCATTATGTTCCTTTCAATGTTACAATACATATTTATACATGTCGAAGCATCCAATACCATGGACTGAAAACCATCGCGTCTAATACCATGGACTAAAAACCATTGCGTCCAAAAAACATGTGCGAAAATCATGCCCAAAACCGTAGGTGTGTCCGCTCAACCTAACATAAGGTTCAAAACCAAAATTTTCCGGGGTGTTGCCCCGGACCTCATAAAATGGGGTTACGGGTGCCCTTCAAACCCCCTGTTAACTACGTGGAAAGAATATAACACAACCCAACATTATACTCATAAGCTTGAAGACTTGGCTTCCTTTACAATATGTTGACATTTATCAATTTGGAATTATGTTTCTCTCATGGATCTACAGAAATATATCCATTGGAAGTTCCCATGACCAATGATCCTCGCCCAACTACCATTGGACTGTCCAACTCCTACTGGATAGAGAAATATCATCCTACTATTGAATCTAACAAATCAATGTCTATTTTGAAGCCTCCACACCTTTACTTCCTCCATGTGAACCATGTTCGATATATTTTTAAATTGGGTTCTCAATTCGCTCAACATGAGCAGCCCAAGAGATCCATCATTCTGCACATAAAATATAAAACAAAAATTTTCCCTGGAGAGGTTTATTCTTCTCTTCTACTCGCAACAAAAACACTACTCTCAAACACACCACAAGCCGCCAATTCTTCTCCACTCTGCAACACATAAGGTTATGAAATTCTCCTCAAATCATCTCTGAAATCTACATGCACAATTACGATAAAAACATTGCAAGAACTAGTGGAGAAACGGTTGCAATCTCTTCTCACTCCCACTGCCCTCACAATTACATATTCCCACACACTAAATCAACCAACCAAATAGACTCAAAGTATTCCAATATTTATCATTTTTATGTGTTGAGTAACTTAGTAAATGCTACAGGTTATGGACCACTCGTTAATCATTTTCACATGCTTCATATTTGGTTGAGATGGGCTTCTTGATCAAATCAACCACTAATTCCACTTGTCTTTTGATATCTTCAACCTTGATCAACTTCTAGAAGGCCCATGAACTTCTGCAACCATATGTTGAAAAATTATGATCAAGAACATCACCACAATACCAAAATTAGCTGAAGAATGTGGAGAAAAACTTGTAAAAACCTCGGTCACACCCACAATACAGGGTCCATGCTACTGGAACCTTCAGTCGCTTCCATAGGCCTATCTTCCAATGATTGGAGCCCTTTAGTTGTTCCCATGGGCTTGGCTCCATGCAACAATGGCTAAGGATGATCAAAACTCAATCAACTTAGCTCAAATCCTCCTCAATTTTCTTTCAGAGCTTAACAAGCCTTTGTAGGACCTTTGGAAGTCACTAACACCTCTCGAGCACTTTACCAAGTCACTTCCATATCATCAACATCATAGCAGGTCAAACTAGGTTTAATAGGATGCCAATCAACAACCATACTAAGCCTTTGGGTCATCAAAATTCTCCACAACATCTCTACCATCAGTATGTAGCTCCATAACATGTAAGACATTCCAGAACATGACAGGCATCCTCCAACACCTATATGTAGCAACATGATAAAAAATATCATCAATGAAAGGTCTTTAAACCAGTGCAACACACCACCATCCAAGTCAACAACAACAACATGATCATGAACACCATGACTTCCTCCAATCACACTATATTCAACACCTACAAGTCACATCTCCATACTAATAGACATACCAAGGACCATCTACATATCATCCATACACAAACCACATGTAACTGCACATATAGATGCATAACCGACTAACCTGCAACCCATGCTACCAGGTTGACATCAATGATAACCAACAATACATCTGCAACACACATCAATGCTAACAATATCCCCTTTTGGAATTGATGTCAACCCCAACTGAAACAATCATCCAAAACTATCCTTTGAAATCTTATCAACATCTTCACATTCTCTCTCTTCGACATCAATGGAAAATGGCTAAGCATGTCGAGAAAAAATGTTATATGATACATTAGAAAAAACATATCCTTCAGCCAATATCATATGCAGATGATGAATAATGGAGTGCAAGATTTAAAGGCAACAACACTCCCCCACATAACTTTAAAATATATGCAATAAAATCTCCCTGGTCACGAGCTATTCCCAATTAACAACACATTAGAGTAGCAATGTGCACCTCATATCAACAGCAACAACAAACTCTCTCACTCTTATGGAAACATGACAATAAGTAGCAAAAATACTTGAAAACACATGCTCTCTCCCCTGAGGCAACAACATCATAAACCATGTCATAATAGTAGTAGTAGATAAAGTCACCGACACATAGTAGCAACAAAATAATATAACCAACTCGCAGCAGCAACTCTGATCAACTCTATAGAAACAACAACATATATCCAACCAACTCTGAAGCAATAATAACAAATACATCCTCTCCATAATGAACTATCCAACAATAGAAAACTCATAGATAAGCAACAGCAATGACCATCTGGAAGAAACATCTCTCTAAATTAGACATAGTAAACAACAAATCCATGATGACATGTCACAATAGTATGATCAACCATACTCCACTGAATACAAGCATCTCCATGGCTGAATGTAAACTTATGCATATACCTACCAATACCTCCTTGCCATATGCAAGAGGCTACTCCACATGAACCCATGACCATGACCAAATGATATGCAATGGAGTAGAAGGTCTTATAGTCTTATTACATGGCTATAAAGGTGATAATACATGGATGTAAAATTACATCAATAAGACCATATATGGCTCACATGACTCTCTCTCAATGCATACATGACTCAAGAATTTCCCACCATGATAAGTATGAGAGTGTATGAGAATAATACATGAAATATATGGTTGCACCAACACTACTAGCAACTAATGCATAGTTGAACCAACACTCATAACTTATTATACAACACATGTCATTCATTGGTCATGACTCTAAGACCAAGACCAAATGATTTACAATAAGAGTACATGATTTCATGACATAATACAAGACTTCATCAATAGAATTTACCACTAAAGAATGACATCAAAGACCTCATACTTGACTAAAATAAACACCCACCATAATGCATGCCATCTACCAAGGTTCACCTTTATGCACGACAAAAATAAATACATGGCATATAATATCAATATGAATCACATAAGAGACATGTATCAGCCTCTCAAAAACATAAGCCACAAATCAAGATCTCAACAGTAAATGCACTGTGGCCCAACGATAGTATGTGTCAGCAACATCATGAACCAACAACATATATGAGTTTTCTACAACTATACATGGCAGTAACAATAACCATGATATGGAGCATGATCCTCTACAAAATAAGAAAAATTGGGAGCAACAATAAGAATATAATGATGTAATGACAACAGCAATATCCCATTAGCACCTATACTCAGAAATATAAGCATCATATACCATCATGGAATGTCATCAACATCTCCATATGGGCAGCGACAACACCATGAAAAACATCCATCATGAACAACTTCTAGATTCTTTCCATATAAGATGCAATTCTCTAACACATGAATTATGTGAGCAACTACAACCATACACAACCATCATACTAAACTTCATTTCACCATCACATATATCATATCATCAAGCATTTTTCCTCGTACTAATGCAATCCAGTTGCATGTCAACTTATGTAGGCAACATATAATCCATGCATAATCAAAACACATACATCTGCAATAGATGAGCACATAGCATGAAATGCATAGCCAACTCCTCCAAGGAGCCATAACTCCATCAAAACCATCGAAATATTGGAAGCATATAAAGTTCTCCCCCTAAACATGTGCCATCGTGTTTTGTCAATCTTCCTTCTAGAGATATTTGTGCTCATTTTCTCATCACAAATCTTGATCACAAAATCTTTAGTAAATACAATCATCAGTAGCAAAAATAAAATCCATCATCATGAAATCATAAGCTTCATCAAAAACTTCTCAACAAGCAGATATATTCACATATACTTCACTAGCTATGGAAACACCATCAATGATTTTACATGCAAAACAAGATGCACCATTGCTCCCCGTGAGGCCATGCAAGCCTCAACTTCTTCTTGTCGGTCCTTGCTGCTCCTTCTTCCTCCAAACTTTGAGTGTTTTCTCTCTTGCACATAAATGTCCAATTGTCCTCATGTTTTTCCTACCTTTCATATTATTCATTATTTGACATGGTGGCCTTAAGTATCTTGGATTATTGTTGTCCTTTCTCTTATGACCAAGACTATCACATATGTAGTATTTAATGTTCCATAAAAATGGAGGAAATGGCTCATGTCTCATGTTCTTCATTTTACTTCTCTTTGCATACAACCTGCATTCAATAGCCTTGTGGACAAAATCATTGCACGAGTAGAAATAACCATAAAAACAAGCATTATACCTGATTTTGGCTTAACTCCAAGAAGTGGGTTGTCTTTCTTTCTTGTTTTCCTGATAGGACCTTCTACACCACTACTTATTTTCTTGCATGGATCTACAATTTGCCACAATATTTCCTAGCTTCTGGTAGTTTAAGCATCTCACATATGAAAAAGATCTTGAATTTTTTCTTGTCATAACCTTGGGCTTATCTTCCTTGAGCTCCCTCTTTGATTTTTGGTTATGTTTATGGCTCTCCTTCTTACTGCTTTTGCAACTTTTATCACTGGTTATATATGTGGCTGCAACAAAACTAGTTTCTTCTTTGTGCATGTTGCAATCTGATTTGCAAGATGAGGAATTTGGATGCTCTCAAATTGAGTGGTTTTCTTCTCCAAATAATTCCTTAGTGAAACCACTTCTTCTTCCAATCCCTCACATTCATCCTCCTTATCTCTATATTTCTTTCTCATTTCTTACTCAATCTTCACCTCCAAAGCATCTGATAATATGGATTTGGAGCTTTACTGTATGTTATTCCACAGCTAGGATGATTGCATGTGAACTTTAGTTTGCTCAATTATGCACTAGAATATTATTACTGGTGATATCCAACCCTTCTTGATTTGTTGCCTTCTTGATTTACTGAAGAAACTCCCTTATCTCCTGCATGATGAAATCCTTGCTTTTTATCTCTCCAAGTGAACCCCACATGAACCCACAGAAGGCATTTTTTCTTTTTGTGCCATGGACACTAAACCACTATTCAGTGGAACATAAGAAGCAATGGCGTTGGTCACTTGCGCACTAAGTGGGCATAATTTTGAGTATGAAGTCTCAACTATGCTTTATCCACCTCGACAACTATTATTTCCTTCTTGACCAAATTTTTAGGAACATTAGGATACTTGATGCCCCAATCTTGTATCAAGTCTACAACTTTGATTGTTATCTTGAGAAGCTCTTAGGATCTCTTGAGATTTCTTTTTAATTTGAACCATGGGTGTGACCATCTCATGTAAGAGAATCAACTTACTGTACAAATGACTTGTGGTGTCTTCCATTGGTTTCAATTGTTAATATGCTACCCATAGATTTATCGTGTTGTTGCTAACGGAAGACAGTGGTTCATTCTATATGGTAAGATGATCAACCTATTGTTTTGCAACGGCTAGCTCTTTATGTAATCATGCAACCTCACTCATAAGATATTTTTTATTATCTTGAGTTGTTGTCATGCAAACCACATTTTCTTCCATGGCTTCTTTGGGATTTCTCCAGGTGTTAGATGTTATCAACTACTCTATGGATATTGAAAATAGATGGGAGGGATAATTTGGAAAGTACCTTCACCTTTCTTGTACAATCCTCTTCTTCATGTGGCCAAAGGTGAGGCTGGATACATCCATGACCTTATCTTCTTGTTAGGTCCCTATATTGCTAGTGTAGCCTCCTATTGTTATTAGTGCAACCCCCTTATTATATTATTGTGCCCATGTAGTCTCCATGTTGTTATTATTGTGCCGCATAGAAGCCCACTATTGTTATCATTGTGCCCCTACAATATTATTGTTATGTAGGCTCTGATTATATTGGGACCCCTTAAAGTCCTATATATAGAAAGCAGGTCTTGTCATTTGTATCATCCAAGAATTGTTCATTTGTGTAATGTAAAAGAGGTTTCCCCCTCGAAGAGGATAATTTTGAAGTCGTTTATCTATCTCTTCTTCTATTTGTGAGCTGGTTGCATAACATTTGGTATCAAAGCTTTGGATTCTAGCGTTTCGCTGCTTCAAACAGGTCATCCTGGAATTTTAGCTATAACTTTGTTTCTACAAAGTTTCAGAAGCTAAAATTAACACCCATTTGAGACGAAATATTTCTGAACCGCGTGTCCAAATTTTAGGTCTTGTCTCGCTATATTTTCAGAGATATGAACTGAGGAATTTAGGGTTTTTGCAGGCTCCATAATTCCATCTCAAACAGGTCATCGTGGAATTTTCACTATAATGTTTGTTATATGAAGCTTCAGAATCTGAAATTAAAACTCATTTGAGAAGAAATCTTGCTTCATCTCATGTACAAATTTTAGAACTTGGTTCGCTATAGTTTTGGAGATATGATCCAAGGAAGTTAGGGTTTTGTAGGCTCCCAAATTCCATCTCAAATAGGTGACCTTCGGAAAATCGTCATAACTTTTTCTCGGAGCATCAGATTCAAATTTCATAAAATGGATAAGAAAGAGGATAGGATTTAGTTGGTCGGATATCGTTTTCAAGACCGAAGGTTGAACAGTGGCATGTGGCAATTCATACAAGTTTGCTCTACTGACCAGTCTATAATTAGGTCATCGTATGAGATTGGGCATAACTCATTCTTGAATAATCTAATATCAATCAGGTCTATGGGGTTGGAAATAGGACTCAGAGGGATACCATAGTACGCAACTTTAGAACTTGCAAACCTTAAACTATAGAGTTATAGTCACTTCAAGATCAAGCTCCTAAAAGCAAGAAAAAGAGATATGAGGAAGTTTGATGGCAAGGATCTAGTAACTTGGATACTACAAATGGAGTAGTATTTTCATCTACATGATGTGAAACTATTACAAAAGGTATGTATTGCATCTTTATGTTTAGAAACAAATCATTTTGTATGGTATATAGGGCTTTATTCTCGTAAACCATTTTTCATTTGGTTAATTTTCACGGAGGAAATGATAGCACATTATGAGGATACAAAGAGATCACCTTCTTTACCCAATTGATAAATCTCAAACAAAAGGGTTCAATGGCAAATCACATTGAGCACTTCCGAAAGTGGAATATAAGGTTAAATGATATTCCAAAGTAGCATAGGATTGATGTCTTCATAAGGACCTTAAAGTATAAAATCCAACATGAGCTTCGCCTTTGGGAACCTGATTCATTGGAGAAGGTGTACAGGTTGGCAAGAAAAATTGAAAGAAAAATTATGGCAACAAGGAAGCCTACCACTCATAACTATAAAGATGGAGGTGTTGTTTCTCTTAGCCTTCCAGTACTTACAAGGTTGACACCACAACAATTGGAAGAAAAAAGAGCAAAAAGGCTTTGTTACAGTTGTGATACAAAATACACTAAAGGTCATAAGTGTGCTGAGAAAATATCAATTTACATAGATGGGGAAGAGGACGAAGAAAGGGAAAAAGAAACATCAAAAGAAGAGGACATCCACCAAGAACCAACCCTAGAGAAAGAAGAAATGAATCTGACCATATCTTGTAATGCCTTGACAGGAATTACCACTCCTTAAACTCTCAATATAGAAGGACATATCAAGAAGAACAAGGTAATAGTGTTGATTGATTTGGGTAGTACCCATATTTTTATTCATTGTAAGATATCCAAGGAATTGAAATTCTTCCTATATCTAGCACAAATGTAACCATAAATTTCTCTGGAAAGTGCCATAATATCAAGCTATCCATGGGAGAATATGTCTTGAATAGTCCAATGCTTTCCATTCCAATGGGTGGTGTTGATGTTGTACTAGGAGTCCAATGGTTACAATCTTTGGGGACGATATCTTTCAATTTTCAAGAACTTTTCTTGAATTTTTTTTGGGAAGGAAAGGAAGTTAAATTGAGGGGTATCGCAAGAAAACCAGGAGAGATAATCAACTCTAATGTCATGACAAGGCTTCTAAAGAAATAACAACGGCGCGAAATATGTTCACTATAGGTTCAAACAGCGAAATCATCTATTTCTCAAGATCTTCAAAAAGTCTTGGACAACCATTCTAAGGTTCAAGCAATGGAAGATAACATGGAGCATCAACAACAAATTCTCCAACTCTTAAAGGATACCTCACTTTGGCGCATAATCGAATGAAACAATAGGCAAGTCAACATCACAGTGAAAGAAATTTTGATGTAGGTGACTAGGTATTTTTACAGCTACAACCATACGAACAAATGTCCCTCAAGCAAGTTAAGAAGGATAATAAATTATCACCAAAATAATATGGTCCTTACAAGGTGTTGCAAAAGATTGATATTATAGCATACAAATTAGATCTTCTTGCATCTTCCCGAGTGCACCCAGTTCTCCATGTTTCATGCTTAAAGAAGGTTATAGGTGACAATATCCCAATTCAAACAATATCAGAACTTGACGAGGAAGGAAAAGTCATATTGGAACCTAAAGCAGTCACAGAATCAAGAACCTGATAGCTACGAAATCGATCAATTTCAAAGTATCTCATCAAGTGGAAGAACTTAGCCGCTGAAGACTCCACATGGGAGGATGATAATTTTATACAGAAGCATTCAGAACTACTTAAGCATTGAGGACAACACTTTTTTGGAGGAGAGGGGCATGTTAGGTCCCTATACTTCTAGTGTACCCTCTTATTGTTATTAGTGCAACCCCCTTATTATATTATTGTACCTATGTAGTCCCCATGTTGTTATTATTGTGCCCCATAGAAGCCCACTATTGTTATTGTTGTGCCCATACAATATTATTGTTATGTCAGCTCTGATTATATTGGGACTCCTTAGACTCCTATATATAGAAAGGAGGTATTTTCATTTCTATCATCCAAGAATTTTTCATTTGTGTAATGTAAATGAGGTTGCCCCCTCGAAGAGGCTAATTTTGAAGTCGTTGATCTATCTCTTCTTCTATCTTGTAATTTGGTCACATAACACTTATGGTGTAGAAGAAATTCCCATTTCACTAAATGGGAGATGGTCGCCAATGATAGGGGGCTCAAGCTAAGTTGTCTAGTTCAGTTGTGAGTGGTTCAATGGCATCTTCCTCCTCCAACTTTTCTTATACTTCACAGACCATTTTTTCTTCCTCCATTATATGTGTTGCTTCTTCTTCTTGTATGTTCTTTATTTGTTCTTCCTGCAACCACTTCTATAGTTCATATTATGCTACTCTGCTCCTCTCCTCCTCTTGTCTCAACTTCAATAAGTCACCTTACTTATTCTTTTCTTCTTCTTCTTTCTATAAGTCTTCCTCTCTTTTTCACTCTTCTTCTAGCTTTCTATTCTTCTCCTCCTTTTGTTTTCTCTATTTCTTTGCCTTGATCACATCTTTTCTCATAGGATCAACCTTGAAATTTCTACTTCTCCTTACCACTAGAGCACATTTTAACTTTTTTCTTGTGTGCTTTAGTGTCCACTTGGGCAGCTACTTCCTATCGAATCTCCTTCATCTGAACATCGGGTATCTGTGGAACCTAGGAGGGACTTGCCTCATCTCTTGACTGATTCTTTCTTGGAGAATTGTACCAATTATTAATCTTTTCATCTTCTAGTATGGTCATAGGTCCATACACCTAGGTATATTATATATTGTCACAATTTTTCATGCACACTTTTCTAGGATCATATCTATGGAAGCTCATTGTTCTAAAGTGAAGGTGGTTGAGTTCTTCAATTTCAGTATCATTTGCTTTAAGGATCTTTAGCTCATAAAGTATGATCTGTAAACAAAGAGTGGGCCAAGGATCTTTTTTCCTCCTATGGAGTTGTGCACACAATGATCCATTATTCAATGGATAGCCTACCTCCTACAAGACCACCTTAATGGTCACATAGCTTATCATAAGGTGAGGGTTTATCTGACACCCTAAACATCTTATGTATGTGCCATGTGGTGAAGTAAAACAATAAAAAATCACATATAGTGCTTCCTTCATCTAATATGTCATTCAAGGAGGTTTTCTCTCAAGGATCGTCATGCATAACACTACAAAGAAGTGCTCTTCCATCTTATCATAAACGCCTTGAAAGCTAACTTCTAATAACATTCTACAATGAAAGTAGACAGGTAATTATTCTTGTGGGGTCTAGTTCCATTTCATCCTGGTGAAATCATAACAGTCGCATATACCATCTAGCAGATAAGAATACATGTAAAATTATGGTGCTTTCTTATCTTGTAGGGATGTCTTAGCTTGTTGTATCTAAAGCTACAGTTCATGTGAGTGGATATCTTCCTAGTTGAAAACTTTACTTCTTGAGACAACCATACTGAGTAAGAAAATCCAATTCTCCTCAAAGTATTCTACATTCTTCCATCCATACAACCCGCAACACATAAATATGAGATATTGATACATATTTCTTAAGGATTTAGTTTGATAGATTGCACTTGATCTCTAGCGGAATATTGCAAGCTCTTAGCACTAGGATTTGGTGACTTCCTTAGTATTGAGATTTTCCCAAGTTGCATAAAACTGAGTGTTTGCATGCTACCTAGGCCTCACCATATTGTAATAAGAATGTATATCATGCAGATGGTAAGTCACAATATCATTACTGCTTTCACTCTGAAGGACCAAATTTGTATTATTCATGTGCGACATGATCCATTCAATGGATTTTGCACAAGGAATCACTAGGAATCTGCATGCAACTCTTTGTATCCTGAACCTATTGGTGTTTAAGTAAACTTCCCTATCTTCGAAGTCTTCTAGGAACTTATTTTACATGAAAGCATATTTTATGTCCTTCATGAGACTTTCAAGGATTTGTCTATGAAGCATTGTGTATCCGAAAGAATATGGACTATTGGCTTGGTGATTTCCACTGCCTCCTCAGTACTAGCTTTTGAGATTTCCTTTGACGTACATCGATGAGTGGTGGGAGGCATCATTTTGGAAGATGGTGAGAGAGTGATGTATTCTATATTTGGAGCACCTGCAACTAGAAATTATTTCATCGATAACAACAATTAGTTTCATAAAGAAATTTGTAACTATCACATGCAAACTATTCAAAAGATAATGATTAAGGAATATCCAGGAAATCTGGGAGCACAAGCCTGTCACATATGAGACTAGGTGACTAAGTGAGAACTGTAACATGGCAAAGAAGAGGGTGCATGTTGCGACAACAGTGGATTGAAAGGGCCTAACTAAGGCTTAAGGATGTGTTGTGCACTCAAAAAGAGAGAGAGAGAGAGAGAGAGAGAGAGAGAGAGACTACTTGGGCACAGGGCACATTCACAAGGGACAAGGAAGGAGCACACTATTGCTTGACAATACGTTATGTGCTTAAGAAGAGCTAGGGATGGTGCAGGGCATAGTGACAGTGGTTAAGGATGCCTCACTATTTATTGTTAGTGTGTTATGTGCTCTTGAGAGGAACTTCTTCTGTTGGGTGTAGTTTTGGTGGAAAAAGGGTTCTTGTTTTCCAAAAGTGCGCTCTTCTCAATGAAGGGATCAAAACAACTAGGTGAAGGCTAACAACAAGTTTTAAACACATTAAAAATGAAAGAAACCTACTATAAGTGTTTATAGGTTCTATCGCAATCATGACCGAAAGGTGAAAAGTCATGGAATGCAAAGAATCATAAGAACCTCCATCTATGACAACAATATGAAACTTGTACGAGGAAGTATGGATGAAGAGGCCACTTAATAAGTGAGAATAAACTGAAACACCACTAAGGAAAATAGAAGCACCACTAAAAAAACAAAAGCAATAAAAATGACATTGTGAAAAACCTACCGGGAATCGACACACTTGAGATCAAGATTGAAGCATAACTCCTTATAGTAAGAGAATGTGCTTAGCCCAAAATGAACAATGGTTGTGATAGTGCGTGATGAGTTGGGTTTGTTTATAAAGAAACTCCACATGTAAATTAAGTTCGTGCATGATCGCCACTTTTCGATTGATGATTGAGTTAGTTACAAGAATTGGAGTCGCCACCTATTTTCTAGGAGTGCCATCAACATGTAAAAAAGAAGAGTGCATACAATAGAAACAAGGAGGGTGTAGTCACCAATAATGAGGAGTGCACTCTCCTTGTTTACTGAGAGTGCACTCAACTAAGTGAAGGAAGTGTGCTTTCTTAAGAGTTTGAAGTGCACTCATGCTTGGGAGGGCACAACTTCCTCCAACAATGGATTTTGTGGCTGCTAAGTTTGGAAAGTGTGTTTTTTCTATGAGAAAAGTTGCACTTTTTTTCTTTGTGTGAGATATGCATGGCAAGTGAAGATAGCTAATACTAAGTCAAAGAAAGCTAGTGCTTTTCCTATCTTTAGAAAGACAACACAAGCGCTTCTAAAGATAATAAGAGAACACTTAGGAAACTTTTACCTAGGAGGAAAAGCGACACTTAGTAATGTTGCAAGGATAGTCGACACTTAGGAAATCATGAATAAACAACAAAATGACATAAGATAATGTTGCAAGGATAGTCGACACTTAGGAAATCATGAATAAACAACAAAATGACATAAGATAGCTTGAAATGACAATTCATGTAGGATCCAAATTTGACTAAGTAAAAACTTTGGAGGGTCGTTGTCATAGTGACAACAAGATGATTTCACTCATTGTCACATGGGTATTCAAATATTCCAATGTGTCATGATATGTAATCTTCATAATTGTTCCAAATATGTATGATCTATAAGATTTCGTGGATTTCCACTTGACAATTTGTCACAACAAATCTACTAAAATATATTAGAAGATATGAAATCTACACTATGAGTGTTTATTTATCCTTAAATTTATAGATCTTTTAATTATTGTTTAATGCATGGAAACTGTAATTCTGTAAAAATTATATAACAATAAATAACAACTACGAAACCAAAATTGATTTGAGATATATCTCGAGAAACCCTTTTGATAGAAAATATCATTGGAAGGTGAGGTTACTCACTCTTTCTTCTAATGGAAAATTGTTGCAAATACAAAGAAGTGAGGCATGTGGCTTGTGGTTTTCTATAGTGCACAAATCCTCTCTATTTTCTCTCTTCTTATCCACTCTCAGCTACTTTTCACATCTATGAAACAAAATGCACTTGAACATAATGGAACCCTTTTCCTTCCTAGTGGCTCGATTATAACACAACCCAATAACCTACTAATGATTAATTTTGACGCCTTCAAATCTTAACTAGAGTTACAATATGAGCCCTTCTAGAGTATTTTTCATCATGATCATATGGATATCCCCTTTTCCATGAGTAATGGGGGATAATGTGGCATCCTCTTGAAGTATGGTGGTCAAAATAGAAAGGTCAACTTTCGAGTTGCATAAATTTTTCATATGAACTCTGAATGAGGTTATGTTTGCATCATTGGAAAGGTATCTATGTGTATAATAGAAATATAATGTGCCACACCAATGAAATAAAGTTTTAAGCCCCAAAAAACCCCATTTGATGCCTGAAATTTCTCTTAGAAGGTTGCAGGCCACAATTCGCCAAACTTGGTCTTGCTCGTAAAAATGGTACTGTGAACTTATTACTCCACTTTTCCACTCTAAAAATCATTTATATTGAATAAAAATAATATAAATCCAATATAGATCATACCTCCCCATTTTTGGAGGATTTTTGTCCCCCAAAATATTCTACTGAAGGAGGTTAGGTAATTTTTCCTCCAACTTCTACCAGGTGTAGCATTTAGCCTTCATTGGAATTTGTGCTTTCAACCTAATATACAAAATTAATGATACCTTTTTCTTCTATATATGGACCTACTCTACAAAATTGTATCTTCTTTTTAACTCTGCTTGAGAATTTGTTTCCATGTCCTTTATAGATTGGAAGGCTTGTTCCTCTTCTTGCTCTAGCATGGAAGGCTCATAGAGTTTCATATTCTTTACATTCACCACTAAGTAAATTTGCATGGTGGTAGACTAAGTCTATACGAATTATATCCCATATTTTATAGTATCTTAAATGGAACATATCATAGAGCCTTTATTTTCTTACGAGAACCTTGTAGCCACCTCTTTTTCAACTATAACCATGTTATGTCTCCCACCTTAAAGTACTTCTATATTTTATGTTGATCAAGCATAGCCTTATATTTTTCCTGTGAATTTTTTAGTCTCTCTTGTACTTATATATGGATCTAACTGACCTTCTCAACAATTTTTCTACCCTTAGGGCATCTCCTATACAATTTCCCCCCACTCCTCTTTATTGTCTATCTGGAATATCCAAAGTTGAAGGTGTAAAACATCCAAAACAAATTTCAAATGGAGGTTTACCAATGGAAGTGGGGACTTATATATTATAAGATTGTTGTACATACACTATATTTTCATCCCATCTATAGATGCTTCTGGTTTTACACCCTCAAAAGCTACACCAAAGTCTTGTTGACTACTTCTGTTTTCCCATATATCTATGTATGGAATGTTATAGACCTCTTCAATTTTGTGTCCATCCTCTCCCATAATATAGTCTAGAATGCACTAAGAAACGTTGTGTCAATGTTTGAAACAATTCTCCTTGGTATCTCAAAGTGAATGCAAACCCATCCAAAGAATAAGTTTGCAATAAAGCATGCATCCTCTTATGAGCCTAGCTACTTGTTCTTACATCTTGGGCCAATACACATGACTCTGCAAGTTGGTCATCATTTCCCCTACACCAAAGTTCCCAAAAACATTGGAAGTGTGAGCCTCTCCAATTATCTACAATTTCTCACCTTTGGGAACACATAACATATCCATCTTGTAGAGAAACTCATCCTAGATATGGCAGTTAATTTTGTCATCACCATCATGCACATGACTCTAGCTTTACAATTGTTTAAACACTTCCTTGAATTCCTCGTGTTTTAAATATGTGTATTTTTATGCATCATGGGTGAATGGATCCATGTGGATAAGAGTTCATAACATTGTGATCTTTGATGTGGGTGGCCTTGAAAGAATTTCAGCCAACTTGTTTGTGTTGTCCTTCTTATACCTAATCACTAAATGAAAAAAAATTAGAAACCTCATCAACTTGTAATGCTTGGTCTATTGTAGCTTACTCTAGGCCTAGAGGTATTTTAGTTCCTAGTGATCTGTGTGGATTACTATCTCCTTTCCCATCAAATAATTTTCCAACTTCTTCACATCTTGAACCAAGGCATTGATCTCCTTGTCGTAGGTAGCATAGTTAAGAACTTACCCATTAAATACTTCACATTAGTACCATACATGCATTCCTTCGTGCATCATGACTACTTCCATATCATAACCAATCACATTTGTCTCCACTTTGAAGGGCTACTACAAGTTCAGTAATGCAAAAGCTAATGTTTGAATGATCTTCTTCTTTAGCTCCTCAAAAACTCTTTGCTAACCCTTTTCCCACTGAAAACTCTTGTCACTCATTATTATTGTGTGGAGTGGCGTTGTTAGTCTTGAAAATGAGGCTATGAATTTCCTTAGGAATCGTGTTTCATTAATGAAACTCTTGAACTTAGAAACATTAGTACGCACTAGCCACTTCATGATGACATCCATCTTAGTAGGATCTATCTTCAACTCTCCTTCACCTTTCACATACCCCAGATACACCAAATATTATTATGCAAACCCACACTTCTTGATATTTTCCAATATATGGCGCTTCTTTAATGTCTCTAACTTATGCATCAAATTTGAGATGTGCTCCTCCTAGTAGCCTTGTATACCAATATATCACCCAAATAAACAATAACAAATGAATTTCTAAAAGGGTACAGTATTTCATTCATTAACCTCATAAATGTAGTTGGTGCATTTCATAGGCCAAACCACATGGTTAAACACTCATACAAACCTTTCCTACCTTTTAAGGTGGTATTCTCATTATCTTCTTCTCTAACTCAAATGTTGTGATAAGTCTAGGTTGATAAAGTATTTCACTTGTTGCAAATGATCCAGCGGGTCATTTATCCTTTGCATGGGTTACCTGTTCTTGAGTGTAATTTTGTTTAATGCCCTATAATCTATAAACATCCACCATTTCCAATCCTTCTTGGGAAAAATGATGATGGGTGACACACATGGTGAGGTACATGATCAAATCAAACCTTATTCCAGTAGTTATTGCAATGGTTTCTTCACCTAACTTGCTTATGACTAAAGTAATTCCATTGGATCCATTGGTCCTCTACATACTTGATTGAGTAAAATTGTGACTTATGAGTGCTTTGAAATCCTCCCACTTAGAAACTATAGGATCTCCCTCCAAGATCAAGGTCTCAGTGTGGATTTCCCACCAGGTCAGGGCATGTCCCTCTAATTTCAACCTAATAAACTAAATCCTTTGTTCTTCTTCTATATGATAAAAAATAAAATAAACTTCTAATTGTTGCAACCAATTAGTTAGATTTAGAGCATCGATCTCACCTTGATAGGACTTGATGTTGATGTTCACTTCCATTTTGAACATGGAATATGAATGGGCCCTAACACTCCATTTAGGTTGAGCTTTTTCACGTTCTTTATTGGGCTCCTTCTTTATTTATTTTTAATCTCCCAATCTCCCCTCCAACTGAACCTCTCTATTAGGACCCCCGTATTATCTAAATATCTCACGCTTATTCGTCAAGGCTACCATGAGGAGGCTCACATTATGGTTTATATATGTAACTTGTGCTTCCATCCATGCAAACCTCTCCTCTATGTGATCTTCAAGGTTATTAACAAATTCTTCGGTCATGGTTGACATTTTATAAATTTCAACTTACAAATATGGATCCCTCCAACTCCCTAAAATATACCCAAAGGAACTTGGCTCTTATACCAATTGGATCCATAAAATACCATGGATATTCCATTGGAAAATTCATCACTATGAATCTACTAAAATATATTAGAAAATCCAAAATCTGCAGTATGAGGGTTTATTTCTCCTTATATTTCTGGATCTATTAATTGTTATTTTTTTCATATGCAATAAAATTATAATTAAAATTATAATTATTCCAAAAATAGAGAACAATGAAATAACAAATCACAAACCAAAATTGACACAAGATATATCCTAGGAAACCCTTTTAGGATGAACATGAGCTTGAAGGTGAGGTTACTTTGTTGTCTTTGTCTAAATGGAAAATGGATGCAAGCACACAGAAACTTATATCCCATGGGTTGCTAGAGTGCACAAATATCTATCCATTCTTGTCTACTCTTCCCATCTTTGGAACAAAATGCACTCGAATAGAATGGAAATGTTTTTCCTCCTAGTGGCCTAATTATAACACAACTTGATAGCCTACTAGTGGTTAACTTTCACTCCAACTCTTAAATAGAGTAATAATATGCATTTTTATATATTATTATTCATCAATGTCATGTGTCTAGCCCCCTTCTATGAGTAATAGGGGGGCTGACATGGCATCCTATCGAATTATGGTGGTCAAGACAAGAAGGTCAACTTCTGAGTGGCATGACTTTTGCATATTGACTCCAATTGAGGAAATGTTTGCACTGTTGGAAACATATTTTTGTTTCAAATAGCATAAAAAGGTTATTCACTTAAGTGGACAAGTTTCACCCCCAAAAAATTCCATTTTGTGCCTTAAATTACTCTCAAAATGTTTTAGACTGAAATTTTCTAAACTGGGTCCCACTAGTAAAAATTGTCCAGTGTGTTAATTCCTCTACTTTTTCACTCTAAAAGAATCAATATATATGAAAAATAATATAATGATCTAATCTTGATCAGGTCCTTTCTTAATCATATTTGATGGTGATGGATTCTTGATTTGAGGTCACATGATTGAGTTGTAAAATTGTTATGTGCAACATTGTGATTCCTAATTTGTGAGAATTTTCTTAATTTGTTACCATTAGCAACATGGATAAGGCCTTTTGTGATGCATTGAATATAAGCATTATACATTACCAATAAGCTCGTTATTGTTAGAAAATTATTAGTTTCTATTGGCTATGGAAAACAACACGAAGAGTTTATGACATTCGAACTAATTTCTATCATTGGAAAGGTTACATGGGATAATCTTGGAATATAAGCTCATATTTCTAATGTGTTCATATAAAAATGGTATTGTTTTGAAATCAGAAATAGATATAAATTCGATGAATGGTATGATGTCACTTTGGGAATAAAAATGAAATGACTTTTTCATCTCTTGGCATTTGTAAGTTTCTAGAAACATATTTATCTATTTCTACAAATATCAACTACATATGTTAATGGGAAGAGAGTATTATTGTACATTAATTTATTGAGAGTGAAAACAAGGCAATGAATCAATGGAGCTATGAAAATGAAAAATTCAGTTCATTGTTCTATGAACTGCAAACCCTAGACTAATTCCACAACCCTTGTAGAGTGTTTTAGAAGGAATATAATAACTCATTTCAAAGGTTTTTGTGTTATCTCAAATGGTTATTTTATAGAATTTGATTTCATTCCTAGTTTATGAGATATCATTGATTGGAGATACATAGGCTTGAAAAAAATACACTTGTGTGCCCTATTTTCAAGGAAGTGTTTTCTCACTCCTCAAGCTACAACATCTCATCTGTCTTATATCAATGAAAAAATTTATTTGATATCTTAAATGGATATTTGATGTAATTTAATTTCATCCCTAGTAGCAAAATTTATTAATATAATTGTAACTAGAGGTAATTATGGTGCACATTGATCGAATGTGTTGTTGTGAGGTTGTTCCCAAGCGATCAAGCTATTCAAAGTAGTTGTTTCAAAGGTTTGTAAATTCCTTTTCTACTTTGTGTTAGCATTTTCCATTATGTGTAGGTTTATTTTTTGCAAAAGAATAACCATGGGAAAAACTATGAAGAGAGAAAGGATCAAAGGGCTTGAAAACATAAACCAACAAATTCAATTATAAAAATGTAAATTGAGAAGGAAAGAACAATACCTTGAGAATGAAAATCAAGAGGTATAAGACACATTATTGTTCTATGGGTCATTTCTCATGGGAATCATTCCAGAGTTGCAACTTGAGTTGTAAACCAAGGAGGAGATTTTGGAAAATTTCCAAAGGGGTAAATGATTAGAGAAGAATGAGGAATCTACAATACAGAGGAGATCTTTATCTATGAAATATGTTGAAACCATGGATGAGATGTGCACTATAATTAACTCACCATGTCCTTCCCATCAATATGTAGATGCTTCTTTCATTGAATTTAAGAAGCATACTTGAGGTATTGGTTCTAAGTTGTTAAAAAACATGGGATTTGATGGAACTTGGGCCTTGACATTAATGGCCATAAATGACTAATCTAACATAGATTGAGGAAAAACCTTGTTATGTAGGTTTGGGATATGGAAAAGAAGAAATTCGAAAATGTTCCAAGAAAATTGAAATAAGAGATTCAACTTAAATAGAAGATTATAGACCATTATAGACACAATATATTTAAGGAGAGATAACATCGCTCCATGATGATGAGAATGAATGTAAATTAGAATCAAGGAAGGTACAAACTTTTAACCATGGAAAAAAATAAAAAGAAAAATGCAAGGCACCTTCAAAGAGAGATGAACATCTCAAACAAGGAGGTAAAACATGTTCCCCTCATCATACTTGAAAAAAGATAATCCCTAAAAGGTATGGCAAGTACTCCAATTTTTTCTTCAATATGAGAGGAATCCCTACATAACACAAAGTTTATGATATGCATACCATGTACAGTTTTTGGATTAATAACCATTGTGTTGCTAAATTTTGGAAGATAAATTCCTTGCCAAGGAAAATTATGTTAGCCAAGAAAGAAACAATGTGCAAAGGCCACTCTCTAAGTAAATATGTGGAAAATGGAAAGAAATATTTTTTATGCAAGAACGTGGGAACAACTATTACAATCATTGTAAGATGTGTGGTCATTGGGTTGATAATTGTCGGAAGCTTCATCCACAATTTCATATGAAGCATCACAAAGGAGTTGTGCAAGCATCCATCAAGAAAGAGGTAGCAGATGAAAGAGTTGTTCAAGTACCAATGGTTATTGAGGAAAAACATAATGAAGCCACTTATCTAATTAAGATTATAAAGAGGGAGAAATACAAAGAGAAGCATTTGAATGAATGAATCAGTAAGAGTTCAATATCATTTTTTCATAACTAAGTTTTGCATGCTTACATAGCACCTCCAAATCATCTATTTCATTTCATTTGTATGAGAAAGTGTGGAAGTATATCACTAATTAAGAGTGAAATATGGATTAGTCATCTCAAATAAGAAAACAAATCAAGCTTATATCAATGACATCATTTAGATAATATTTACAATACTAGTAAACCAAATATGTTGCATGTAATAACTTGAGAAAGGATGATCGTACAAGTGATGACTGGTTATAACATTACTTGATATGAAATGTAGTTTATTTATCTTAGTTGAAAATATTGAACAACAAAAACAATATAAAAATGAACCCCCAAGAAAAATGAAAAAAACAAAAACATTCAATAAATAAATAAATAAACAAAACAAAACCGTAATGAATCATGACTTTTTGGTATACCAAAAGTTTCTTTTTAATACGTGGAAGTATAATCCAAGAGGATCTTCACAATTGACAATTCAAGTTGGTCTCAATTTATTCCAAAGCTGTCCACACAATCAAAGTATGATCCAAGAGGATCTTCACAATTGACAATTCAAGTTGGTCTCAATTTATTCCAAAGTTGTCCGCACAATCAAAGTCTTATAAGAAACTTTTTGGCATACTTTGAATGAAGTAAGAATTTGTATGCAAACGATAAAATGAAATGATTAATATTTTCTTTTTAATACGTGGAAGTATGATCCAAGAGGATCTTCACAATTGACCATTCAAGTTGGTCTCAATTTATTCCAAAGTTCTCCACACAATCAAAATCTTATAAGAAATTTTTTTGGCATACTTTGAATGAAGTAAGAATTTGTATGCAAACGATAAAATGAAATGATTAATATTTATTTTGAGCTTTTATGCTCATGTATTATTGTATTTGTCATTTTTTATTTGCAGTAAGAAACTAATACGAATTTAATAACTATTTAACATTGGTGAAAAAACTACATGAAATTGTTGTTTAATATTCTCAAGATAGTGTTGAGATATATTACTGTAATTTTATTATAGTATATATGGTTTTTAATAATAAAAACTTAGCATTTAGATAGAATAGAGTACACATGGAATATGAAATTATTAAAATTATTAAAAAATAATAAATAAAAATGTTTTTTTTTTAGTTTTAAAAAAAATTGTAAAAAAGAAATATTTGTTAATAAATATAGATTCATTTAATTTCATGCACAATTTCAAGGATCAATCTCTCAAGATGAATCAAACTTGAGAAAAATTACCCTTAATAATTTGATTCCTCTCAACCTAAATATGTTTTAGTTGTAATAATATTAATTAATATTATTAAAGTTATAATCAAATCCTCAGGATGAATAAAAAACTTGAAAAAAAAGTACACTTAATAAATTGATTCTCTCACCTGAATCTATTCTAGTTCTTAATAATTAATTAATATACTAGAGTAATATATATATATATAAAAACCCTATTAGTGTGCTTGACGCATTATATAATTTAACTTATTAATTAATTTAAAATAAACATTATGAAATATAATAGTTACTAATATGAAAAATTATTTTAATTTTTTTAGTCTAATGGATCTTAATTTGTAGTTATTTTTTCCCATAGGCAGTATAGAAAACGATGGCAAGGTGGTGAGCACCAGTATTGCAGCAATAATGTTGCAACTCCTGGGGCTTCCTACATTACTTTTATCAACCCGGTAGTTCGTAACAAACTTGGAAGCGACGGTGTTGTATGCACAAGTACTAGCTCTCACTACAGGCTGTCACTTGATCAGCTAGCGCAAGTTCACTAGGAGCTTAAGCCAACTTCTATGAGTTCTCATAATAAGATTTAACTATGATGAAAGGAAACTAACTTTACAGGGGCTATTCTACTTGTAGAGAGAGGATGAAAACTGAAATGAAACGCAAACCCTAGTTTACCTGCTTACCCTACTTTTGCAAGAAAAGAGATGGAAACTACTGAAATGGGGCCATTGACTACTGAAAAGGTAAACTGCATTTATTCAAGCTACTTTTGAAAAGAAATGAGAAGAAATCATCTTTTTGTACTTTTGAGTGTTTTTATGTGAAATTATTATGCTTGTGATTTATCTGGTTGTGACTGTACAGAGGATTGGTGGCAAAGGAAGATGGAGTTAGTTGTTACAGAGGTGGAGGAATGTGTAGAGAGGTCCTAAGAAACCCATAGTACCCTTCTGAAGACTTTTATTGTGATCAGACTTCAAAAAATCACTCACAGGAAATTCTATAGGACGTTGCAAGGGATCTACAGGAGGATCTACAAGAGGAGGCCGAAAGCTGTTTTTGGAGTTTTCAAGGTGGAAGAATGATGGGAAAAGGGAAATGAAGGCTGGATGAGGGTGTTGAGGTGTCTAGAACTTGTCAAGGAAGATCAAGGATGAACGTGATGGCTAGATTTGTTCAAATGGCAAGAATGCAGCTTTATGGAAAAAACGCAGAAATTATGGCAGATTGGCGAAATGTGGCAAATGAGCTGGGGAATCTATGAGGAGTGAGCTGGTGCTAGTTTTTTTATGGAGGAATGATGAGCTAGGATGTCCTGCAAGAGATTTGCACATTTACTTATCAAAACCAACCAAAGAAAGAAGTAAAAAAGAGTTTTGTCTAGCTTGACCTAATGTCTAACCTACAAACAAAAAAATGTTGAATAGTACCTTATGAACAGAAATGCATGCAAGAGAACTATGGTAAAAGAACAGGAAATGATCTAAGAAAGTGAATCTGAACCAATATCAACTTTTTCAAATCAAATTATCACACTAGTAGTTGCATGGAAGAGCAAAAACTGTGTTTTTTGTGGCAGCAGTAGTGCCTTGACCTCAAATCATAGTTCCATGAAGGGAGAAAGGAGATCAAGGCCTGTTGTTGGCTTTTTTGAATCATTTTCTGTCACTACAACAACTTACTTAAGTAACTTGAAACAAAAACAACTATGATAACCATCAAAAGCAAGCTAATCTAATGAAGTAAAACGAATCTATGCGACAGAAGTTAACTAATGAATGGAAGCAAAAACATATAAGTACACAAAGGAGGTGTTGGGCAACATGGGTTGGACCCTAACCCAAGAAATTCAATCCTCTGAAAGAGACCAGTGCTGGCTCAAAACATATTTTATCTTCATTATCAAAAATAGCAGTTACATCACATAAACTGTTCTAAAAAAAAGCTTGAAAATGAGCTGAATACAATGCTGCACAAAAGTGTGAAAATATACTAATAACTGGATAACCTATTGAGGCTCTAAGCCTTCTTATTTATACAAATGGGAACTTCCAACGATCCTCCTAAAATCAAGGAACTCAGCTTCTTAGAACTGAAGGTAAACAACAGTCCTACTTGACTTGCTTGGTTGTCCCTTGGAATCATCAATGTAGCCCTTTGTGCTTCGAGTTGATGATGGAGGATTCAAGGAAAGGGGTCATTAATCAAGTAGACACCCCCCCTACAAGTCCTCTTCACTGTTTTCCTCGAGTTTGGCTGCCATTTGCTCATTAATTCCTTGCCTTTGTCCAAAATTTTCCAAAAAATCTACATAAAATACTCATTAGACTACATGGAAAAGTGACTAACCCAATTCACTCTATTAGCATAAATATATTCAAAAACATGCAACAAACTAGTGAGAATAATGGATTAAGTCGAAATAAGAGGCAGAATGAGCCCATATAGTTACCCATTTCTGGGGCTCATCATCACCCCCCTGCTGAATGGGTTGCTCATCCTCTGAGCAACTAATCTAGCTCTTCATCTTTAATAGCCCTGACAGATTCCCTGACATCCCAAGCCTCTGATTTGATGTCTTTCTCTCTATCATGAAACCTTGCTTTCCTATCCACTTCTTCCCATTGTTTCTGTTCTTCGTTCTCCTTAACACCTTCCAACAGTCCTAGCAATAGTGAAGGACTGAGTTTAAGCCCAATCCAGTTGGATTTCAAATTTTGCATTGAGTGCTTATACAGGGGCACTCTCCTCATGGCTTCCCTCATTCTGTTTTGGGAGTGATACTCCCTAATCCTTAGGCTATGTGGTAATATATTCCACCTTCTCATGCAGGAATGAACGCAGTCATCACCAAACAATCTCTCCATATCCTCGAAATGAGAAATAGCTTGTGCTTGCTTGTTAACATAGTCAGGGAGAACTTGAGGATTAGCTGCAAGTTGTTAGTGGGCATAGATGAGGGCTAAGGGTTCTGCTGGTTCAGCTCTAATCATTAGGGGTTCACTCAGTGCTTTTGTCATCATTTTCTGAATTTCCACTGCTCTCTTCTCTTCATGGCTCATCCAGGAAGCCATAGCCACTAACTGCAAATCTCCCAATACAGCATTTGGATCCCATAAATTCATGTCAGTGAGTGCCATGTTGTGTAGGTAAAATTCTGCTAGCTTTGCTTTATCCTTAGCTGAGCTATGATCACATAAATGCATAAATTGGCCATAATCTTGAAATGATATTGTGCCCCTCTGGGCGAATGTTTTAATATGAAATTGGAGCCACTGGTCTTTGAGGTACAGTGCATATGATTTGGCTGGCTGCCTGCACTACAATGCCTCCATTGCCTAGTTGGCCATGCAGGCTAATTGGGCTTCCTTTTCCTGTAGCTGCTTTTTCAAAATCAGCACTTCAGTTGCTGCCTGGGATTCTTTTTCTTGCTACCATTTCATCAATGTCTCACTACCTGTTTGTGGTTCTCCTTCTTATTGCTATCTCTCTGTTGCTTCACTATCTGCCTAGGGTCCCTCTTTCTATTGTTGTCCTTTCAGAGTTGACAGCTTATTTCCTCCTTAAGGTTCCCTTTCTTGTAGTTTCTTTTTCGACAATTCATTTTCTTCTTGCAGTTGAGCTCTTTTGATGCTCTAGGTATGCCTTACCATGCTCAATTCTCTTCTCATCTCTCTCAACTTGTTTTCCATGTGTCCTATGTCTTCGACCCCTTTGGATTTTGCAATCTGCATCCAGGTGGGGGTCCTAACTCTTTCCTTTTCCAGTTCTAAGAAAAGTGGCACTGCAAATTTTTGTGGCATGATCTTCCCACCCTCCAGAAGATTGTTAAAGGATCCTAAGTTAGGCTGAGGTCCAGGCTCTGGTATTTCTTTTGCCTTACCTTCCTATTGGAACCGTTCTTCTGCCTTCTTTTCTAGTTTCTCAGTTTCTTTGAGCTTAGCCAATGTCTCCTGTAGAGAGGTTTGTGTCTCTTGTAGGACTACTTTAGAGTCCATTAATTTGATCCTTTCCTTCCAGGTGGAGGTCTTAAGAGTCCCTCTCTCGTAGGTGATGGAGATTTTGGAGGGAGATTCCTTCTTTGTCATAGTAGGTGCATCCTCAATGATAATAGGTTCTTTCGAAGGTGGTTATGGCTTGCCCACCTTGATTTTGGTTCTCCTCAAAGCTTTGAAATACATAGATGTCTGTCTTTTTCTTTTCCCTTTTTGCTTAGCTGGAGTACTAAGTGCAGCAAGAACAATTACTGCTTCCCTTGCTAGTGTCTCAAGAAACACTTCTTCTTGTTGTTTTTCTTCTTCATCCTCTGTAGTTTTGCCTGTGTTTGTTGTTTCAGCTTTTGTTTCTGCTGTCTCTGGTGATGTTTTCTCCTTTTCTTGTTGAATCTCTGTCTTTCCTATGGTAGTCTTTTTCTGAGCTGTCTTGGGCTTCTTCTTCTCCTCTTTTATCCTCTTCCTCTTCTCTGCTTTCGATGTTGTTTTCTTCTCTGCTTTAGGTTCAACTGTGGTTGTGTCATGTTTCTCCTCTTCTCTCTATTTTTCCTGTTTTTCTTCTTCTACTTGAATACTTTTTGCTTCCTCATGGATTTCCTTTTCAAGTTCCTCTTTCTGCTCCTCCTCTTCATTGCCAGATGGGCTAAGGTCATTAGTGAGAGTTTTTATGTCAACTTCTCTAGTCATGTTCCTGAAAATTTCCCAGGCTATAAGGAGTGTATATGTGTGGAGGGCATCCTCTACCAGTAATTTAATGATCCCATGGTGGGCCAGTTGGTCTGGAACCTATGCATTCAATTTAGTGCCACACTCTATCAAAGAATGGAAGAGAAAATATGGTAGACTGAGTTTTCTAGATGCAGGTAGGTCCATTCCATATCTTAGTTCATGCAATAATCTGAAATGATAACCATAGACTATACTGTATCTCCCTTAACAGGAGATATATTTCATGATCTGATAACTGACCTCACCCCATGGATGAGGTATATTTGTCCTTCTGATCCCATTCTTATCCTCTACAGGATGTTCATCAAGCTGGAAAAATGCCTTTTTAGCAACCTGTCCTAGTGGTTTTTCTTTTTTGCTCCAGGGGAGCCCAAGTGAAAGACCTGTCATTCTGCTGATAAATTCTGGTGTAAGTTCTATGGTTAGACCCCTGAAACTGACTATAGCATGGGTTTTTGAATAGGATCTTAAAAACATTAAAAATTCCTCTGTCACTTCCTCATCATACTCATGAATTCTCTCAAAGAAAGGCATCCAATTTTCCCTAGTAAAGAGGGCTACCACTTCTGGGTGTTCATGCAATTTGGTGGAGTTCAAAAGCTCATTTCTCATAAAACCCCCTGTTATGATGTTTAGTGATTGCTAGAAATTCTCAGGTGAGGAGGAAGTCAACAAATTTTCAAAACCAAAAACAGAGGAGCAGCTGAGATTTTTCTTTAGAACCAGAGGGAGTTGTTCATGTTTCTTCTTTTTTTTTTAATCAAAAAAACAAATTGTAATTTTCCTACCCTTCAAACCCTGTTCTCAACCTGAATTTACTTCTCGAGCTTTCTGAGGAAATCAATATTTTGACAAAACAGAGAGTATATAAAACAGTGTTCTTTCTTTCTCACAAAATAGACAGACTTCCCAATGCAAATTCACTTTTTCAGGCTTGGTTTTCTATGGTTGCATCTCTTCTTTACAGGAGAATATGGGGAAGAAAAAGACAGACTTTTAGTGCAGACAGTAAAACGGAGAGATTGTATATAATTTAGAAAACATAGGCAAACTTTTGTTTCCACTTTCCCTTCCTTTTTCAACCCAGTACTTTGCTTCAAATCCCACCACCTTTTGTAGATATATCACATGCAGAGTGGGTTTCTGAGCCTACCTTCTTTCGAGCTCGAATTTGGCAAAAATTTTGAATTTTCCCTCTACAGAGCTGCTCCCTGACCTTCCTGTAGAAGGGCTCCTGTATACTGTGTTTTTGCTCCTATAGAGTGCAATAATGCTCTTGTAGAGCCCGATAAGCAGAAGGGTTTTGAAAACTGGAAGAGAGCGACTGCTTCGATGTTCTGTAGGTGGTAGGTGAGTTGTGGAAGCCAAGAACTCGTCGATGCAAATGAAAACAAAAGGTGGTGGAGGCTTCTACTGCAGCGTACTTAAGCTTATGGCATGATATGTGGTGACGAGGTGAGGTGGTAGGAAGGGTATGTTATCCCCATCCGAACCATTGGTCCCTACTCTAATGCCATTATGGTATTTCATGTCACCTAACTGCCATCACTTCCATCATTCCCGTTATACGCCGTCACCACTACCGATTCTGAGTTTTTCTTCCCGAGTTGACGGACCACACGTGCTAACTGCACCTTCTGAACGTTGTTTGAATTGGACAAGGCTTGGTTGAACTAGACGAGGGTGGCCAATTAGCTGGTCACCGATTTTGTTTAATCATGACCATCTCAATGGTTCATGCAGTTTCTAAATAGTATTCACACAATAGAGGAACAGGTTTAGCCACTTACTTGTTAGTCGCTACCATGCTTTGTATGCTCAGATTTGGCATTTTTTTTTATTGTTGCTGCTGCTGGTGATCGTGGCCTCTCAACTGGTGGCTTGGCTATCTTATGCTGGTGATTTCCGATCAGGAACCGCTCCTTGCATGTTGCATACATCTTGGCTGCACTGACCCTGCCTCTGGAGCTTTCTTTTTAAAGGGATCAGCTGCTACAGGATTCCTGCAGGATTTCCTGTAGCTTCTTCTCCCTCTAAAATTACTGGTTGATGCTTGAGCAGGGACTGAAGAGATAGCTGAGGAAGGTGCTGAAGGAAAGGAAAAATGGCTAGAATGCATCAGGTAAGAAACAAGTGAAGAATTTTGCTATTTTATTCATCATTTTTTTTTGTTTAAAGAAACAAAAGAAACAAAATTTATGTGTTTTTTGTTGAGGGAAGAAAAAGCGAGTGGAAATGTGTTGGTGTAGGGATGGAATGGAGAGTTAGGAGGATGAATGGTGGCAGGGAGGTCCACAGGCCTTCTGGACAAATTTCTAGCCCTCGAAATCTTTCCTGAACTTGATTTTGAGCTCTCTGTGGTTTCTACAAGAGCCTCCTATAGAATGCACAGAGTCTCCAGTAGGATGCAAAATTTCTAGAACAAGGGAGACTAAGGCCTAGGGAAAGACAATGGCAATGGAGAAATGAGCTATCAAGGGTGTATACATCCTGGTTGTTATGAAACTAGATCACAAAAAGATAGAAAAGAGAGATCAACGCCTTAGAACTCAACCTCTTCGAGGGGGCAACCTCCTTTACATTACACAAATGAACAATTCTTGGATGATTCAAATAAAAAAACCTTCTTTCTATATATAGGAGTCTAAGGAGTCACAATATAACCCAGTTGACCTAAAAATAATAATATAAAGCCACAAAAATAACAATAGAGAGATTCTATAGGGCACAGTAATAAAAATATGGGGACAATAGGGGCACAACAATATTAATAAGGGATACAACTACAATAGTAATGGGGTAAT
>APFE030627068.1:0-16859 GCA_000404065.3 Pinus taeda
TTGAGAAACAATGGAAAACCCTTCACATTCCAAAACCTAACCCTAGAAGATGAAACGCCAAACTATGGGCCCCATTTGGGTAAATTGGTACCCCCGTTTGGGTAATTTGGTACATCAACTTCCCAGGGTCGTAACTTTGGCATACGATCTCCGTTTTACGCGCATGATAGCCCGTTGGAAAGATCTCTCCGAGGACTACGACATGAAAGACAATTATTTATCTAAAAAATCACGGAGCAAGATTCCCCAAAAAACGTCGTTTAGGGCCTCAAAACGGCTCCGGAAGTTCAGGACCCCAAAAACTGCTAAAAATAGTAAACTGCGCTATAATTAAGGAAACTGAAAATGTTGAGGTGGGGGTCCAGGTGGACTTGGTAGGTGGCCACCAATATAGCTTATAATATATTTGTTCGAGAAGTCTATGGGTTCTACTATGATTAATTGTGACAATCAAAGTTGTATCAAGTTGTCTGGAGATCCCGTGTTTCATGCTATAATGAAGCATATCAACAATAAGTTCCGCTTTATTAGGAACCTGGTGCAGGAGGGGATCGTGAAGTTGGAGTATGTCTTGACAGATGAACAAGTAGCAGACATACTAACAAAGGCTCTTCCTAATAAGAAATTTGAATATCTAAGAAACCTGCTTGGTTTAGTAGATATTGTTGATTGTATTGATTATAAGAAATTGAAAGAGATTTGTTGAGGCTTTGTGAGTGAAGCATTTCCTGGGAGGACTTTCCTGGGAGGACATATGGCTGGCACTTTGTATTGATGTCTAGGTCCCAAAGTAGGGAAGGTGGTGTGGGTTGTAGAGCTCTGACCATGGATACACACCTAAGCCCCTGGGTTGGTGGTTAACAAGTAAGCCTGACGGTACCTAGAGAGGCTGAAAGCTTGAGTCCACCTTATTCCTACTTGGGTATATTACCCTGGTCAGGAATGTAGTCCGTGGCATTGCGGTGGCTAAATTGATGAGAGACCAATGGATAGTTGCCCTGGTCAAGAATCTAGTCCATGGCATTGTGGTGCCTAAAGTTCTTCATTGTTCATATAGTTTTAGATCTTCCATTGTATTTGTATATTATGAATACCTCCATAGTTAAGAGGGAGTGTTGGAAAATGTGACTAGGTTTGGTCTTCATTAATGTATTTGAGTAATCATGAAATGTACCTGTTCAAAGAATAAAGAAAAGATTTTTTATTATTGTATCAATGACTTATTAAAGCATGGGTTACATGCTTAATTCATCATTATATTGGTCAAAGTCCCCATTGTGGACTCCTAGGATTAATATTGAGTTTATAGAGTCATTGTACATTCAAAGAGGCCCTTCTTGGGCTTTTGAATCATATAATTTTTTTTACTATTAAGTCAAATATAATTTATGTAACCTCCATACCAAATCAGCCTAGAAGAGATCAAGTCGGCCTAGGGACATCAATTCGACCTCACTTGGAGCTTATAAATAGAAGGAAGTCGAATTCATTTGGAGCATCTCATCTCAAGCTAGTTCAATATACCTAAGGATGCTGGAGAAGTGCGAAGTGGGTCTAAGGAAGCAAAAGGAAGTGCGAGTTGGGTCAAGTCTAAGGAGAAGAAGAAAATCGAAATTTTGGAGCCTCTCTCTCTCAGTTTTGTGCCCTAGTTTGGGAGATCAAAGTCTTGCAAGTTTTGCTTCTGCTTAATGCCAGAAGTTGTTGCATAGTCAAAGTTGTTGGGAAGGAAGTGCTGTTGGAAAGAGGTCGAAGACCTAGGACACTGACTTGGTGTGGAGGGAAGGTTTGGTCTTTGTCTAAGGTGAAGAGTCCCAAAGAATATTATTGAAAGGAAGAGAATTTTTTACTGGGTTTTCCCCTCGAGGGGGGTTTTGCCCTAGCAGAGTGCCTACATCTTGTGTCTCTTGTTTTGTGATCTTCATACACACATGATATGGTAATTGTTTGATGAAAAATAAGATAATAAAGAAGTAAAAGAAGCCAACATAACTCACAAGTAATTATCAAGTAAAGGGAATCAAACCATAATCTATTTGAATTGATTTCCCAACAGAAAGAAGGTAATTTATCAATAGACCTTTCTAGAATATCACAAGGAATGTTAGTAAAATGCAAAGGGGCAAACAAGTCATCCATGATGAATTTCTTACAGGTAAAGGAGCTAATGGATGTCAGAGAGAGATCCTTGGTCAAGAAAAACAAAAAATCCACAAGAAGCGAGCTTCCAACAGAAATTATCGTAAGAAATGAAAGAAATGGAGTCGCCACTTGAACATGAATCTAACTCTAAAACCTACAAGGCAAAAACCGAAAAGTTAGTTAGAGATAATCAAATGAATATCAGGGAGGGCTTCCTGCTTGAGAAAAAATGGATGCTTACTAGAATGTAGTTTGTTCAACCAAGATCTGAGAGCGAGTTTGAGAAAGCTACCAGGATTTCTTCTAGAGTAAGCTCTTGTATATGGATGAATAAGTGGAGTCGCCACCCAAATAGGAAACCAACCTAAATGTCTAGGTGCTAAAGGTGTAGATAGAAGAGATGAAAATATTAGTGAGAGGAAGAAAGATAAGGTGATGAAAAGATGAAGAGATATAATGACGCCAAAAAATGTTGTGTGGCATTGGCAGGGGAAGGAAGATGAAACTGATTAACAGATTAAGAAGAGCGATGATAATTGTCATAACGTCAAAAGCCCAATAAATTGGTCCTAGCAATGACGCCACAAAATTTTGTCGCTCAGATTGTACGGGCACTGCGGCAACGACTCAGGTCGGGGGTTGTCACTCTAGTCCCCGACCTTTATATTCTAGTTGTCTACCAACAACAAGCTTGTGGGGTAGTCCCTATGGAAATGTGAAGATGAAGGACAAGTTGGCAACCAACAAGTCCGAGAGACATAATTGAATGGCCTAGCTACATGGTTAAATTTAGCAAGACTTAAAGATTAGATTAGATTTAAATGTGAGACCAGTGCCTTATGTAATCAACTTCTTGCTTATTATCAATTTGATGCCAAGTAACCGGATGAACAATCATTGCTTGGATGCTTGACTATCCTACATGAAGTGCAAATCCTACAAGCTAGGTGAAATGCAAAATCTTGGTTGATTTTAAGTTATATGTCTATTCTAAGTGTAACCTTTCTCTTAACTATTTTGGAACTAGTTTCTAGAATACGTTGTGGGATAGAAGCCAAAGGGAAGCAAGCAGAGGCTTGATTAACGATACTTCCCCCTATGTTCTAACCACCTGATGCCTCCAATGCTACAGATAATGTGGCTCTAATGACTGCAAGGTCACCGTGTTAATCACTAAAGAGGTGTTAAGCCCCTCAAGCTAAATTAAAAAAGGTGGTCTTATTTTTTATCAACCAAACTTATGCTTGAAAGTAAATTATTAATGCAAGAGGCTATCCCTAGTATGCAAGTGCAAGAGATGAATGCTCTTAAGGTGAGATTACTTAATTTGTTAAGTACTTAATGACAATGATTTTCAATTAAGAACAATCATGTACTTAAATAATAAATGAATAAAATCTCAACCAGAAGAGAAAGTGTTCAAGCTTAACAATGCAAGATAAATGCGGCAATAATATACATAAACAATTATTCAAAGACAAGATTAATGCTACTTAAGACAATTAACAATCTTCAAGATTATAATCAATAAATCACCAATATACCACTTAGATACAAGCGAGAAATTTAAATCTCTTATCATAATTATGATCATAATAGCATCCATAAGAGATATCCAATTTAACAATGAGCAATGAATCCATTCAATGACAGTAATGGAAATGAGAAATTAAGAGCATTAATCCACAATGTCACTTAGAGCAATTAGCCATTTAAACACGTATCAACTTGATTAGAACACTTGTGTGAATGTAAGAGTGTAAAATATGCCAATGACTAAAATTAAGCCCAAATCACTTCAACCATGAATGATTATGAATTCTAAAATTTCCTTACCCAATTTTAAAGACATGTAATTTATTATCGTTGCAACCTTGTATTCAAAGGTATGCAATTTTAATAGTCAAGAAATGATGCAGTATGTCAAAGATAAGCTAGAAAATCAATGCATTTAACTTCCAATGATATTCACTTAATTATAGGACTCCTTAGGCACTATAGATAAGATTTATTATGCTCATATCAGACCTCAAAATGATGTATATCAGATCTGTAATAACTCATAAAATCAATGATTCAGTCTTTAATAAACCAACAAGGTGCCTAAATATTAATGTCAAATAAGCTCCAATGATAAGCTAATCAATTTGAGTGAATTTTAGATAATATTCAATCAATTTTGATGATTCTTATTTAGTTCACATGACTGCATAAATGCTTGTAGTAAATATATCAGATATGGAAATTGTCCAACGGTTCTCAAAAATAACTTATATGCAATCAATTTAAGCACAAGATTAATGGTCAATGCCTTAAGTGACTTGTTTATGAATTTAGGCTTATTTTATGTGTGTTTATGCCCTGAATACATTGTTGTAACAATTATATCAGACTTGAAACTTTCAGATCAAACCTCTACAATTTCAAATTAGACCTTGAAAATTATATGATAGAGAACATAAAACAATAAAATTGATAGATCACAACCTTGTAATTTATTTTGATATCTTATATGAGTTATTAGCTTAATGTGTGGGTTCTGTAGGCTTGCATTATGGTGATTATGCCACTTGTATATCAATATATCAGGTCTTATATAAATTATGCAGTCAATTAAAATGAGAAATGAAGGCAATAGAAGCAAACCCCAAGACTTAATGGCATATGCCAAGTTTGAAAATGTGAGAGAAATCACTCCTCAACACCTGCACTCACAAAATGTTAGCTCAAAACCCAAAGATAAGACTTTTATGACTGTTGCAATCATAATATATTAAAGATAAAATGTCAATTCCTTGAAAAACCCCTTGTTTTCCATGAGATCTATCCCTTGTAAGGCTTATGATATTCATAATGCTTGCAAAATAGGTCCCAAACACTAGCCTTGTAAGTTGGGTTAAGGCTAGGGCCTTCAAAAAATGGGTTTCTTCCCCAATTTGAAAATAAGCAACCTGCAAAAATGGGCTCAAAAACCCTAGACATCTAGGGTTTTTAAGAGTTGGAAACTTTAGAAGTTTACTCATTTCTTTGATCCCTTGAGAGATTTCACCTATACAAATAAAATAAAAAAAAAATTCCAAAAAACCCAAAAAAAAAACCCAAACCCTAGTTGCTGCAAAAAAAGGGTTAGAAATTTTTATTTACAAAAAATTGTCTTACAAAAATAATTTACAAATTATATAAAAATATACAATGTTTGAAAAATTAAAAAAGAATAGAGTTTTTGTAGATCTTAACAATGGTTAAATGTATTTCGAAAGATAAATATCAAACCATAGCCTTAGCAAAGTTAGAAAATCACATAAAATATTCATAATCCATATATAGTCGGCTTGTGTTCACAATTTGTGAACTTGGAGCTCAAGGACTGAAGGCCCTACAAACTTTATATATGTTCTCAAGAAGAAACCCTTATAACATACAATGAATCAGATCACCTAAGATAAACCCAAAACTTACCAATAAAATGGTCCTATCATCTACAAATGAAATAATGATTCAATTAATATTTGAAGCATAATATAGGAATGCTCGTACCTAGCACATACCACAAATCAACGAGACAATGACACCATGAACTGCACTCGAAAGTCTTTTATTATGATGATCAAAAAGTTCTCAAAAGGACAGTGGCTTTACACCAACTTTTACAAAGTTACATCAGAACAGAGCTCAAGATCAAGATGAAAATAAAAGCAAAAAGCCTTCTATTTATAGAGAAATTCCTCCAAGTGGAAAATAACAACTATTTGGCTTGCTCCCTGTCAAAATAATCTCGATAGTTGATAAACCTTTGATGATCTTTTAATATCTTTCGTCGAAATAATTATTTTTGAGGAATTTTCGAATTTCTCATTAAAACCATTTTTTATTAGCTCTATTTTGAGTTAATTTCCTCAAAATTTTGACTTTGATTTAACCACCAACATCCAAGGGTCCAATTTTTTTTTAAATTTCCAATATTCCTTTGGTGGTGGACCTCCAAAATTTTATTTTTTTTAGACCTGCGAAGTTTTCCACTAGGAGAAATTATTCTCTTACATTTTATTTTTTACTCTAACTAATTAATTTTCTGGCTTAGGATTTATTTTTATTTTTTCCAGAAAAATTAATTAATTAACACTTGAGGGAATTAATTATTTTCCCACCCTCAAATATTTTAGCCATGGTGTCTAAGTATGAGACCATGCACTAAAATATTTTTTACATAAGATTTTACAATAATTCAACTCTTAAAGGGGGAATACTTGTTCATTATAGACCCTCAAATAACTTACCCAATTTTGCGACACAATATGAACTAGTAGACCAAGTAACTTGTAATAAAATAATTTAGCCAATTAGCTTAAATTATTCTCAAATCACTTTTACAGAGGACTCGACTAGAACACTAAAACTCACCTAAGACTTTGACGATAAATCCCATCTTAGCTTTGGGGTGAGACTGGAGAGAAAAATTTTGTCGATCATCTGTGTTTAGAAACACGGATAATCAATGAAATGAAAAACCTCCTAAGATGAAATTCGTCACCAAAATAATAGGTTAATTTAGGTTGTTACATATATACACGATCTTACTAGCATCATTACATTACAAATTTACAGAATGGGTTTATAATGACTCAAAAAGTTGTTAGCTGATGATCCTAATCTTTGAAAAAAATTGGCACAACTGCTTCATTGGAACTTTGACAAAATGTGTGCAACAATACCCACACCCAACATTATGCTCAATACCAAACCAGAATACTGAATCACTAAATCTGAAATACAATCGCTGAAGCAGTGTAAACCAATTGAACCATTATAACATTATCTCATTGAATACTAAAGTAGATCAATCATTGGACTGAATCTCAACAAACCATTGCAACCAGATCAAATCAATGCACAATCAATCTAATCAACATTGCCAAATACAAACAAACATCATTAACATACAATAGCAAATAGAACAAAACTCATCAATTGTCATCATTAAGCAACAATTGAAAAACCTAGTATATATATGTGACTTCCATAAAACAGATTATGCGTACATACGCGACTACCATGCATAACACTCACGTTTTTATTTCAACATATTGAATAAATTATCACAGAATTTATACACGATGGTATTGAACCATATCCGCATATGTACATGGCCTTACTGAAGAAAAACAACGTACTCAAACTAATGAATCGGATCTTCGCTATAAATCACAACATATGTTAAACCCATTTCTCGACACACATCACCACATTCAGATCATACCATCTTCATAGCTACAGATATAATATTGTTAGCTACTTAAACATTTGCAACAAGCAAATCAATCAAGCATATATTTCAACATATCTTCAGATCTAAGTCTTCTCTTTGCTTCCTAGTGCACACCTATTCCAAATCAAATCACACATGAATAATCCATTTACTTACACCAATAACACCTTATCACACCTATTCCAAATCAAATCACACATGAATAATCCATTTACTTACACCAATAACACCTTAATTTGCATCTCCTTATACAGCTTTTGCCTTAGCCAATACCTCGAGTAAATCCTTTGGTAATGTTGTTAGTATTTGTTGACGGGATCAAATAAACGTTGTCGCCACAAGTACTATGGGCAATTACCATGGTAATGACCCCTGGTATCCAGGTTTACATGGTTCAGTTTATGTGTGTGACTTTTTTCTCACAAGACCTACATATGTACGTGACCCTTCTTCACAGAAACCGCGTATACTTTTCAATCTTTACATTTGTCATCATCTAGAATGGAATTGCCATTTCCCTGTCCATATCCACTATAACGTTCGTACCAATATTCTTGATATCTACATTAATTCCACAATCATCATATTATTACCATGTTGACATCAAGTACATCTTTGTCAAGCAAGTTACCCTCAAGGACAACACATTAGCCATAATGCCAACAAAGTCATCTTCCAGGCATTGTAATTTGACTTGTCATTGAGCTTATCCTTAGTATTGAAATATGAGGTAGTAGCCATGACGACTTGTCCCAATAGTCCTTGTCCAATAGCAGCAAGTATTCAATAGTGATTATTTCTTCCTTGGGCTTTGCTTTCACCTTGGCTCTAATACCATGTTAATTTTATGGTATGTTCTATGCTTGCCACAATTACTTTAATAATTTATTAGCCTAATAATAAATTCACTTTAGATTCCAATAGCAATCAATTAACATTCACCAATGACAATGACTGTAGATAAAACTTCAACAATAATATGAACAAGAAGACACAAGCCAAGACAATGGACACAAAGATTTAGACTAATGTCAAGGCAAAAAGCCACAAGGGGGAAAACCCAACCAATCCTTCTTATTGATTAATAGCAAATCTTCAACAAAGAGAAAATCCAATTTAGTACAAAGATGGCAAAGTCAAATTCAAGACTTTGATTATCCAAAGAAAGATGACCAACCAGAATTAATGCCAAACTAAGAAGCCCAAATTGATCTATGAATGCTGCAATTCTCAACAAAATTCAAGTTGCCTTAACCAAAGAAGTCAATGATAGTCAAACTCCAAACATTCTCCAAAATTTTAGTATAGTAGCTCGGTCAATGTAGCCTCAAGAGCTGATGAAAATAATGCCGAAACAATCCAGAAATTAGTGATCAAAGGAGAGAGTAAATACTTGTCGTATTTGTGGTCAACCTGAGATCAAACCATGTGGTCAACATCGGTCAAACCTCACCAAAAGCCTCGGTTCCTGCGCTAGAATGTGTGGTTTTCCGAAACAGAGATATCTCCACAAAAATCGCAGCAAAACAGCGCCAAATAATCCTCGATCAAAGATGGTCAAAGGTCACTACAAAAAATTCAACGCAAAAGAACAAAGATGCCAAGTCCACCCTTCACACGTCTGAGAAGAATTTGTTGCCTCAGATGTGTATGAACCAATCAAAAGAGAGAGAATGTGGTGTGTGATAAGGTGTTAAAATGAGGTGGACATATGTTATGTTTATAGTGGTTGAAGTGGGGTGAAAAGACATGTTTATTCATCACTGGGTCGACTTGATGAGGGGCAGGCCTGAGCCGACTTGAAAATGAGGCACTTATAGGTGAGCAAATATTCTAATTTTTGAGGTGAAGAAGAATTCCATCAAGGGTGATACAATGGAGGGATGATCCATCAAGGGAGGGGCTTCTAGGATGGGGAATTAGCCCCTAGTTGCACTCTTTAACATGGGTACATATAGGGTTTGGTGCTCTTGATTAAATGCCAATCACATTCCCTCATACATGATATAATCTAATGAAATGCCACAATCACGTTGATCTTGAAAGCCTAAAAATTGTTAAGTTTATTAAATTTTGAATGGTATATGAAATTTTATTTTCTCCATATGAAGTCCAATGAGGTTGGAACCATTCTCAAACATTCTACGTCATTTCATGGTAATGTTAAAAATTTAAGTAAAAGGATGAAAATGAAAGATAGAGGAGAATGTCACTTTTACTTTAAGAATTTAGCATTACCATTAGAAAGCATTTGGTGAGCATCAAGGGAGCACCTTGGGAGTGTCTGATAAACATGTTTCCTCACATAGCGATTCAAAAATTAAAAAAAAATCATGTGGAACCGTGCGAGCAGTTTCTGAAATTGTAGCAGAACTACAGTTCAGAACCATCACAGTTTTGAAAGTTTAGGAACCGTGAATTTCATACGGAACCTCGATTCTACCCAAGGATCGCCCATAGATCTATCTCCTAAAATAGGGCAGGGGGGACAGTTCCTACAACCCTAATTACATTGAATTGTTTGGTTCAAGTACAAAAGGAAGAAGAAGTTACAATGAAAGGGAGATAGATTAATGAAAAGTATGCCAATTCTTTGAGAGTTATTTTATGATGACTATTTATTTTCCATTTTGTGCATTCTTTGGGCTAAACTACCTTGTTGCTAACAGGGATACCTTTAAAAATGCAAGGAAAGAAAAAGTGACATTGATTTGTCGTCTCCTTTAAGGTTTTTATTTTCCTGTATTAATTTGCGCTTATTAGAAGTTCGGATTTTTATTCAGTGCTAGTTAGTGTATCTCTTGCAGAAAATTAACTATGTACTCTACATTAGTTGAAGTGACCCAAATCATATTTTAATGCCCTTTTCTTTTATGTGGCACTTAGTTGCCTTTATATGATTCAGTTTTACATTTGAGGCTTCTAAGGACATTCTTGGTCCAAGTCTTCACAAAGATTTGTAAAATTATTGGTCAAATATTCTAATTGGTCATTTCATAAAATCATTATTGATTTCTTTCTTTGGTTGCCTTGAAATTTACTGGAAATTTATATTTCAAATTTATTATCATTATATTTAAATAATAATGAGATTATTTGTAAACTTTTTTTATAAATTTGTTGTAAAGTTGTTATAACATAAAGAAAAAAATTATATATTTGAAAATAGGCTTTTAGACTACAAGACTTGAATATCTTGAAATCTTGGTAAAACTCACATGGGCTTTAAACATAGGGTAATACTCTCGCGTATCTCACTTAGCCTTACCAAATTCGAAGTGTTTTGTGTGAAGTATTAGAGCTTCACCATAAACAAGTAGGAGCCATAGCATCAAAGAAGGCATGAAATAAGTTGTGTGCTCAGTGAAAACACCATCTGGTGAGGTTATGGCAGCAAAAGTGGTGGCTAATAGAGCATTGGGATGTGAGGGCCAGCTTGAGGACCTTTTTGGTAGTCTATTCAATCACAAAGGAAGCATGGTACAATCTTAGCTTACATGAGTTCACTTTCTCAATATAGGGCCCCAAACCCATCCAACAAGATAAAAACATGTGCCTCTATTTTGGTTCTTCTCTAGAAGGCTACCTCTAGAGCCATAACCCCAAAATTAAACATATTAGATTAAGTCATAGCCCTCCCAGTGTGAAAGTACTCCAATGCAATATACCCGAGAGTACCTATTATTGCAGTGGTGGTATAAGACTTCTTATTATGTTCAAGCAATCTAGCATGCCCAAAATAACCTAGACAAGTATTGTGATCAAATATGGCATCACTAACCTTCAAATCCCTATTAATTGGAGTTGTCCATAAGAAAGGGAGCCATCCCTCTGAATCAAAGTTGTCCATAAGAAGGGGAGAATTTTTAGGACCACAATTCTTTACTCATTTACTTGTTTCAGGTCTTCCTTAGCTTATTCGAAAGAAAATGAAAAAAAAACAAGTCCACTCCCCAAGCATGTGCATATTTGTGGTGAAAAAACACACAGGAAAACCCAAGAAAACATGTTAAATTTTTGGGACCCAAAAATTATCATAGTCAAGACCATTTCTCAAATGGCCTTACATGGCCACTTGGATAAGTTGTTCCCCTTTTGGAAATAATGGTCTTCATTGCATCAAACTCCTCGATTGAATAAGATAACTTCTATTGAACCCAGTTCTTCGTGAACCACTTGCCCTTGTAGAGAAGTTACAATACATTGATTACCCAATAGAGCAGTGTATTTTGTTGGCAGGTGCCCTTTGTCTTCGTGTCCATGATCTAGTCAACTATAGCCTCCTCAATGCATCAAGAATGAGTTTTGTAGGGACAAAGTGTTCCATCACCTCTAAGGTGTCCAAGAAAGGTTGAAAATATGTTTGAAGCAACTCAACATTAAATATAGCATATAAACCAAAGATAGGAGGAATACTCAATTCAAAAACATTCTGACCCACAACTTTAGTGATAGTGTAATGCCAATATCTAAGAGGTCTAAGATTCCTATGAGTCACTCTTTCTGCAAGGGTAAATATATGTTATTGGCAATTTGAAACTTATGTGAAACCCAATCCTAATTGAGGCATTGCTTGTACTTGGCATTGACTTTAAGTGAAATATCATGAACTTCTTATTGGATGTGCTACATTCGTTCAACAAATTTCATTGGTCTATCTACCTCAATCTAAGCATGAGAACACTCTTTCTATGAAGAGGCAATAGGCAAATAGATCAATTAGGGCCAATGGTTAGAACTCCATGCACACCTGAAAAGGGTTGTGACTAATATAACTGTAAAGGGATTTTTGTAGCTATGTTGAACATAAGGAATGCTTTCATCCATGTATAGGATGCTTGGAGTTGTACATTCTAAAAACATGCACAATCATCTTCTTTACCACCACTATTCGTCCATCAATCTGGGGGTGGGAGGTAGTGGATTTCGTCAGCATGGTTTCCATCATTGACCATAAGATAGACGAAAAAGAACATGGGAACCTAGTATTCCTATTTGAAACAATGGTCCATGGCCACCCAAAATGAACCCAAACATGCTGGAAGGAAAACTTAGCAACGATTTTTGCTATGATACTCTTCTTACAGGGTACCAAAATGGCCATCTTAGAGAACTAGTCAACAACCACAAATACACAATTGTTACCATGCTTAGATGAGGGTAGACTTGACATATAATCCATGGAGATTAACTTCCAATGTTTATCTACAGTAGGTACAAGAGTGTACATTTTGTACATCTTGATAGCAAGTTTAGCGATTGTACAAGAAGTGCAAGATTTGATTTACCTATTGGCATTATATAGTGTTGAAGAATATAGGCCAGACAAAATTAATGAGATTCTTCATTAGCATGATAACAATTTGTGAAGTTCTTTGCAATTTTATATTAGCTTGATCTTCATATTATTATTAGTATGTGTTTGCTTCAGCAAACTGCTATCCAAACAAAAGAGACAAGAACACAACGTATTTGGTTGTATTTGGCTTTCTGTCAGGGCCAAAACCTCTCCCTCTTGGAGAGGAAAACCTACACAAAATTCTTCTTATAGAGATTCCAGTTGACAAATACCAAGACCATGACCCTTGACCTATTCTGCCACTCCAAGACCAAGCCATCAATCCTTGTCGTGTCACTCTAAAGATCATCATCATTACTGCTATTACACTGATGTCATCATTACTGCTTGCATCATTATCATCACTACTGTTACACTGAAGTCATAACTGAGGTCATCACTATGACCCTTACTTCTAAACCATTGTTATACCTTCATCAGGATCATAACACTTTCTGCCTCTTCATTATAGCAACGATATATATATATCTTTCATCAAAATTCTGATCTTGAATCTATTACGAGCATGACCAAGATCATGATTACCATCGTTCATAATATAATCCAAGACAGAGTGTCATTGTGAGATCTCCACATATGATGAGATCGTGACTGCATCTATATGAATGCCAAGACTATGTGTTGTTATTGGATCATTGTTGTGTCGAGATAATGAGGGTATCTTCTCCATGTTGAGACAGTGATTAGCGCAGTGATCTTTATCATTTTATCTATACTGTGACAGGGACATTATTGCATCGAGTTTGTCATCATAGTTAGGCCGAGACTGCCTCTTGTAATGCGGATTAGATCTTAGTACCCATCCGAGAGAATCCAAAGTGTTTAGGCTTCTTCGCTTGCCTGAGATTGTATCTTGTCTGAGACTGTGGCATCCGAAGTACAAAGGTATGTCTGAAATTCCTCTGCCAGCACCTTATGCCTACCCGTGATCACCTTTCGGCACCTCATACCCATCCAAGATCTCAGAGGAGAATCTGAGTTCTGTGCTTGAGATTTGCAGATACCCTAGCCACATTTATAGTGGTTTGTGCTCCCAAAAATAAGCCGACTTCACAAATGAATCGTTGTGCCTATTTCTATAAGCCGACATGACTGTCATTTTTGCATTTAATTCAATATTGAAGCCGACATGATGAATTCCTTATCGATTTGCTTGCAGAATTCTTGTGCTTGATAATGGAGGATTGATCTTGGTCTTTGGAGGGCTGCTACACACTTTTGTAGACTTGTATACAATTACATAGGCTCATGAAGAGCTTCTTTAAAAAGTCTTTGACATGACTCTTTGACATATTAATAAATCCTAAAGATATCAAGAAACATAAGTCTTTTGACCTATTACACTTCTTGCTCATAAAACCCATGTAGCAAGTCATACAAAAAAAAAAATTATTCTCTTTTATTACATCATTTACAAAGATCATGTCATTATGAAGACCGAACCTAGTTACACTTTCTTCACCATATAGGATGTATGGGCAGTAGAAAATGCCATTGTTTTCTCCATGCCAAAGAGCCTCGCACTGGCCTCAAGGAATATGGAGATGGACTAGATGGCATGGAAGTCCATCCTAGAGGTGAAAAGCTGAAATTTGTTTACCTGAGCCCAACGTCTGATATGTAACAATGAAATCAAGATCGTTGTCAAACAATTGGGGCCACTCAAAAGCCTCGTGTCCATAAGAATTAAGCAATGTGGCTAGCACAACAAACTAAGGTTGAATGAAGCAGTCTACCACTAGATTTGTGTTGCACATCTCGTACTTCATGTTGAAGTGATATTGTTCAACATACATGAATCACTTATGATCGCGATCATGACTACATCTATATGAATGCCGAGACTGTGTTGTTATTGGTTCACTGTTGTGCCGAGATAATGAGGGTATCTTCTCCATGTTGAGACAGTGATTAGCACCGTGATCTTTATCATTTTATCTATACCGAGACAGGGACATTCTTGCACTGAGATTGTCATCATAGTTAGGCCGAGACTGCCTCCTGTAATGTGGATTAGATCCTAGTACCCATCCTAGAGAATCTGAAGTGTTTGGGCTTCTTCGCTTGCCTGAGATTGTATCTTGTCTGAGGCTGTGTATCTTGTCCGAGACGGTGGCATCCGAAGTGCAGAGGTATGTCCGAAATTCCTCTGCCAACACCTTATGCTTACCCGTGATCTCCTTCCTACACCTCATACCCATTTGAGATCTCAGAGGAAAATCTGAGTTCTGTGCTTGAGATTTGCGAATACCCTAGCCACATACTTATAGTGGTTTTTGCTCCCAAAAATAAGTCGACTTCACAAATGAATCGTTGTGTCTATTTCTCTAAGCCAGCGTGACTATCATTTTTACATTTAATTCAATATTGAAGCCTACATGATTAATTCCTTATCGATTTGATTGCAGACTTCTTATGCTTGCTAATGGAGGATTGATCTTGGTCTTTGGAGGGCTGCTACACACTTTTGTAGACTTGTATACATTTACATAGGCTCATGAAGAGCTTCTTTATACATGACATGACTCTTTGACATATTATAAATCCTAGAGACATCAAGAAGAAGTCTTTTGACCTATGACACTTCTTGCTCATGAAACCCATGTAGCAAGTCATACAGAAAAATAATTTATTCTCTTTTATTACATCATTTACAAAGATCATGTCATTATGAAGACCGAACCTAGTTACACTTTCTTCAACATGTAAGACCTTTGGGCAACAGAAAATGCCATTTTTTTCTCCATGCCAAAGAGCCTCGCACTGGCCTCAAGGAATATGGAGATGGACTAAATGGCATGGAAGTCCATCCTAGAGGTGAAAAGCTGAAATTTGTTTACTTGAGCCCAATGCCTGATATGTAACAGCGAAATCAAGATTGTTGTCAAACAATTGGGGCCACTGGAAAGCCTTGTGCCCATAAGAATTAAGCAATGTGGTTAGCACAACAAACTAAGGTTGAATGAAGCAGTCTACCACTAGATTTGTGTTGCACATCTTGTACTTCATGTTGAAGTGATATTGTTCAACATACATGAATCACTTATGATTGCGATCATTCTACAATTTTCCCTACATTTGCACCAATTACAAGGGCTAGTGGTTTGTGTGGACGATCATTTTCCTTTCCTAGAATATAATGCTTCTAATGCCAGCATCACTGCACAATGGAGTACATTTACTTGTCATAGCTTGGGTACCCACGAACTACATCATAGAGAGTCTCGCTGTGATAGGCTACCAGATGTTTATGTCTAGTGAGGACTACATCAAAAACATAATTTGATGCATCAATATCAATCTCGAAAGGTTTTTGCATGTCCCATAATGTGAGTACTGAAGCTGATTAGAGAGCATTTCAATTCCTTAAATGGATTTTGTTGTGCCTCAACCCAAACAAACTAGGGTTTCACCCCACCCTTGGTCAATTGGATCAAGGGACAAGAGATATAGGAGAACCCCACCATAAATAAATATGCAATAGACGTTGGTGAGGCCCAACAAAATGTGAAGCTCTACTAATGTCTTCAAGGTCAACCAATCGCAAATGAATTAGATCATTGCAAATCCACATACACACCATGCTCATCTACAATGTATAACAATGTAAACTTTGAAACGGGAACTGATACTGTTACCCGTTTCGTAGAGATAGCAAAAAAATGACCCGATTTTCAAAAGTGGTGATGTAGAATACACATGTTTTTTTTAGAACATGGTTTTTGGAACTTTAATTTTTTTTCATGTTCAAGGATGAAATCAAGTTTTAGAATGGTAGTGATTTTCATGCTGATTTTAAAAAGTGAGTATTCTGGATCACACCTTTTTTTTAAAAGACCTATTTTTTGACTTTTAATTTTCTAGTGTGTGAAATGTGAAAAATTATTTTCTAAATTTGATAGTTTTTGAAGTCGTCATCTTATTCATATTTTTTTGTTCTCTATCTTAATTTATTTTTTTTTGGGGGGTTTTTACTGTTTTGCGTTTTTAAATTAGAAAGTCGATAGTTTGAATTTTAGATAATCTACATATTTATACATCCTTAATTAATTTTTCAATCCACATGAAATAATTGTTTCTAAAAAACAACATTTT
>APFE030627070.1:0-13329 GCA_000404065.3 Pinus taeda
TCAGTCAGTTTTTCATACCAGGCTCGTGGTGCTTGTTTGAGGCCATACAAGGACTTCACAAGTTTGCATACTTTATGTTCATGTCCTTTCATAGCAAATCCTTCAGGCTGAGACAAAAACATTCTCTTTTAGATCTCCATTTAGTAAAGCAATTTTTACATCCATTTGATGGACTTTCTAACCGTTCTGAGCTGCTAGTGCAAAGAGTGTCCGGATGGTAGTCCATTTTGCTGTGGGGGCAAAAGTCTCCTCATAATCGACCCCTTCCTTCTATGCAAAACCTTTTGCCACAAGCCTAGCTTTGTGCTTGTCAAGTGAGCCATCAACTTTATACTTGTTCTTGTAGACCCACTTGCAGCCAGTTGGTTTTGTTCCTAATGGAGGATCAACCAGCTTCCAAGTGCCGTTCTTTATGAGGGCATCATACTCCTTTGATTGCATTCTTTCATTACATCATGAGAGCAGCGTCTTTTGAAGAAAGTTTGGGTCTCAAAATCTGTAACAAGTTCAATTCACAAATCATAAGAAACATCCATATCAATAGGGTGAATTAGAGTCATCCACATCACCTCCATTTTTCCGGTTTGAATTTCTAGTTCCTGTTTTTCCAACCTCATCAGGATGAACACTTTCAAGTGTCTTTGTCAGCCATTTTGGGGGACCTTTCTTAGATGGTCCAGGCTGCTCCGTTGATTGAGCTGGGGACTGAATCAAGATTGAGTCTCCCAATTCTATCAATCACATCACTTAAAGCATCATCCATTGTTGGAGTTTCGTGTGGGGGAGGGTGTTCTTCAGAAGAAGATTCCACATGTTGATCTAGTATAGGAATCCCCCCTTCAAGATGTGGAACCTGATTATCAAATTCTTGAAATGATTTTGCTTTTGCGAATCTATCCAAGCGATCAAGTTGCCGCTCAACAACATTGTTAGTTTTGGATGATTCAATAAAAATTACATCTGTAGATACGACAAACTTTTTATTTACTTCATCATAGAGATGGTATGCTTTGGAGGTGTTTGAAATTTGAAAACCCTAGAAAGATACACTTACGACTTCTAGCACCAAGTTTGTTTCTATGTACCTTTGGTATCAAGGCATAATGTAATATTCCTAACCCAGAATATACCTCAAACCCCAGCAAAAACTCCAACCAAATATGTGCAAATGATATAATAACCCAGAAGTGATAAAATAACAGTGGAACAACCTATAATAATGTAAACCGGAAATATAAGCAGATACAAGAAATGCAACGAGAAAATGCTAAGCGATTTTATTATACTGAGCAATAAAATGAGTACAAGAGGTGATTAGACAGATGGAACCTCGACTTGCACAAGGCAAGTGAAGAAATACTCTCAAAATGACAAGAATGGCCTCTCTGCTTGGATGCTGCTGCTGCTAGGAAACAAATGATAATTTGGGCCTGCTCCCCTCCTCAGAAAAAGCTGAAACTCTGGATCTGGTCTCTATTCAAGAAACCCAGAAAGCTTTCCTGGAATGGCCGACCCCCGAAAATAACCCTCCTGGGGATTTGCGCAGTTCCTCCAAGGCTCTATGCTGTCTCTGAAAACCCCTCTAAATCCTGCCTGAAACTCCACCTGAAAACTGTGCCAAAATCCTCCAATAGGCACGGGCTGGTCCCCTGCTCACTCACACAGCATAAATCCTCCTGCAAACCTCAATCCCCAACAGCTGCCAGAATGAACTGCGTCCCTCTCCCAGTGCTGCACAGTCCTCCCAAAATGCTGCTAAAACTAGTGTTGGAATGCTGATGAAACTACTGCTGAAACACCAAAGGAAATACCTTGCCCGAGCAGGCACTCGAAGTCCCCTGGGGCTAAGGGTGAGATCTCCAAACGAAGACACTCGATGCACTAAACAGTGCTGCAGACTAGCTAAACAACCAACGTGCTCAGAAGTCGAGTGACTAGCTCAAAATGCACATAACTGAATGATTCCAAATGAGGGGGTTCCTCTCTATTTTATAGCCTCTGCCTCTCACAATCCTTAGGCTCACCTTCTCCTGCGTGATCCCCTTCTTGCTATGTGTTCCTTCCCTCCTGCGCAGTCCCTCCATGTGTCTGCGTGGGCCCCATTTCTGCGTCCCCCCTTTGTCCCCTTGGTTCCCGTTTAAGTCACAACGTTGTGCTACCTAGGAAGTGACTTTTCATTCTAAAGTGAGTTATGTTCCCCCTTCCTCACTTTTTTTTATTTACAAATAACTATAGAAGGAAAAATCGATGAAAATCGAATATTCCAATTAGCCATAGCTAATTAGGAATATTACAGTCTCCCCCAGCAAAATGTTGCTTGTCCTCAAGCAACTGAAGTGTTGGATGCAGTAAGATCTTCTCACTCTCGCAAGTGGCATCCTTATCCGGAAAATTCTTCCACCTCACCAAGAATTCCCAGACCGTCGTGTTCCGCAACTGCCTCTCCCTAGTGTCAATGATAGCCTCCGGCTACAATACCAAATGCCCCTCATCATCCATGGGTGGTAGCTCATCCGTCACGGTCACCTGCTGCCCCAATGCCTTCTTCAGGCATGATACATGAAAAATGTTATGAATCTTGCTGCCTTGGGGCAGCTCCAACTCATATGCAACCTATCCAATCCTGCGTATCACCCTGTATGGCCCATAAAAGCGAGGCTTGAGCTTCTCAGCCCCCTTCTGCTTCAGTGATGACTGTCGGTATGGCTGTAATCGTATGTAGACCATGTCCCCTACCTCGAACTGCCTCTCTGCTCGACCCCTGTCGGCATACAGCTTCTGCTGGTTCTGCGCTATAGCCATGTTATCCTTGAAAGCTCGGAGGATATCCTGACTCTCTTGGATCCAAATCTTGGCTCTTGGAGCCCTGCTATCACCAAACATCACGTCGACAAAAGATAAAGGATGATACCCATATAAGGCATAGAATGATGACATACCAATGGACATGTGATGTGAAGTATTGTAGCAGTACTCCCCCAGATCCAGCCACTTCAGCCATGCTCGCTACTACCCACTGACATAGTTATGCAAGTAGCTCTCCAGCCGCTTGTTAACTATCTCCGTCTATCCGTCCGTTTGTGGGTGATAGATGGTACTCGGTGTCAACTCCGTCCCCACCAATCGGAAAAGCTGCTGCCAAAACCCGCCCATGAAATGGCTGTCACTATCACTGACGATGGTCTTAGGAAGACCACGTAGCCTGAAGATCTCCCTGAAGAACAACTCGGCCACCTATGTTGCTATATAGTGTGCGGATATGGCAAAGAAATGTGCGTACTTTGTCAGTCGATCAACGACGACAAAGATACAATCCTTGCCCTATACCATGGGCAACCCTGTGATGAAATCCATCGAAATACTTTCCCATTTCCCCTCCGGAATGGGAAGAGGCTGCAATAATCTTGCGGGATGGCTCATCTCTCCCTTGTTCCTCTGGCAAACATCGCAATCCCAGATGTGTTGGAGTACATCCTCCTTGAGGCCCTTCCATGAGAACCTCTCCCTAATGGCCCTGTAGGTTTTGGTAAAACCCTGATGTCCTGCCAATGGGGAATCATTTGATGCCTAGAGTATCTTCTTCTTGAGCTGAGACCCCTCAGTCAAGAAGATCTGGTCTCGACCACCCTGTACTTGTCATCTGCCACCTGCCCATCTAGAACCTCACATGCAAACCTGTCCTTGGAGTACTCTGCTAAGAGTCGAGCCCTCCAATCTATATCCAAGGTCATAAGAGACAACGTGGCTGGTCTACGTGAAAGGGCATCTGCTACCACGTTGTTTTTACCTTTGACATACTCAATGTCAAAGTCATATGCTTGGATTTTACTGATCCACTTCCGCTGCCTCTCCTGTAGCTGCTTCTGCTCCAAAAAAAACTTGAGGCTGTTGTGATCAGTCCTCACCCTGAACCTGTTACCTACCAAATACTGCCGGTACTTAGCCAATGCATGCATGATGGCCAGCATTTCCTTGTCATATATGGAATACAACCCCTCGTGCGGAAGGAGCTTCTGGCTCTCAAATGCTATAGGGTGACCTCCTTGCATCAACACTGTGCCGATCCCCTCTCCTGATGCATCACACTCTAAGACAAATTGCTGTGTAAAATCTAGTAACGCAAGCACTGGGCAGCTGCTCATAACCTCCTTGAGCCTGTCAAAGGCTCGCTGCGTTGTATCTGACCAACTGAATGCCCCCTTCTTCGTCAAAGCTGTCAGGGGTGCAGCAATCTGTGAGAAACCTTTGACGAACTTCCGGTAATAAGTGCAAATGCCAATGAATCCTCGAAGTTCCGTCACGTTTCTCGGCTCCGGCCATTCCCTGATGGCCCTGATCTTCTCCTCGTGGACCCTCAATTCGTCCACCCCTATGATGTGTCCTAGATACAACATCTCCGTCAACCCAAACTCACACTTGGAGAGTTTGACATAGAATTGCTGCTCCTGTAAGATACGCAAAACTGTCTCAATGTGTTGGAGATGCTCCTCCCAAGTTCTGCTGTAAATGAGAATATCATCGAAGAATACAAACACAAACTTCCTCAAATGACTACGGAATATGCGATTCATGGAGGACTGAAATGTAGCTGGGGCGTTGGTTAGCCCAAAAGGCATCACCAAGAACTCAAAGTGCCCATAGTGACACCTCAAGGCGATCTTGGGAATGTCCTGCTCCCTCACGCGAATCTGATGGTACCTAGATCTCAAATCAATCTTTGAGAAGAATCGTGCTCCCCTCAACTTGTCCATCAACTCATCGATCCTAGGTATGGGGTACCTGTTCTTCAGGGTCTTTTTGTTCAGGGCCCTGTAGTCAATGCACATCCTCAATGTACTGTCCTTCTTCTTCACCAACACCACAGAAGAAGCAAAAGGACCCGTGCTCGGTCGAATGTGCCCAAGAGCCAACAACTCCTGGATAGCCCGCTCAATCTCGTCCCGATAGGCCTTGGGGTGCCTATAGGGGTGGTGATCACTGCCTGGATCCCTTGCTCAAGCTCGATAGTGTGCTCAAACCCCCGATCCGGTGGTTGCCCTGGTGGAATCTCTCCAAAGACTATGGCATACCGATCAAGGATGGACTGGATCTCTGGATGTACCATCTGCCCTGTAGTCCCTGCTTCTGATGCCTGCAGCTCCATTGCGCACTCTATGTCTCCCTTCCGGAAGACTGCCTCCATCCGATGAGCGGACACAGTCTGAGGCGGATATGTGTGCTGTCCCCGTATCTTCTCATGTCTCCCTGTCTTCTCATCATTCCACTCCATCTCTAGGGTCTTCCAATCCGTCGTGACCTTCCCTAGAGTAATAAGCCACTAAACACCTAGTATCATGTTGGTGTCCGGAATATTGACCACGAAAAAGTGGTCAGTCAATGTGTAGGTGCCCATCGTCACTGAAAGCTCTGGAACATAACAAGCACATGTCATGGTCTGATCTCCTGGGGCCAATACTGAAAATACTGAAAATCCATCGAAGCTCTCTGTCTGAATGGCTCTCCGCTCAACCATTTGTGCATCGATGAAGTTGTGGGTTGCCCCACTATCAACCAAAATTGATACGCGCTGGCCACGTACTGTCCCTCGTACGCGTAGCGTCAGATACTTGGGAACTCCTCGCAACGCTGCAAGGGTCCCTCCGGTGGGTGCAAAAGATACACCACCTGCTGGTGGTGGTGGAGGTGGCAAAGGTCCCTATATGGCGTGGCTATCTCCTGCCTCCACATCCTCCTCGTCATCCTCTTGTCCACTGCTCTCGGAGAAGACCTCAATAAAATGTGCTTTGCCAGCAACTCATCTATGTCCTGGTGCCCATGGCTCCTGACATGTGAAGCACAACCGTTTCTTCTATAGCTCCTGTTAGGCCCCTATACTACTAGAGTAACCCCTTATTGTTATTAGTACAACCCACTCATTATATTGATGTACCCATGTAGTGCCCATATTGTTACTATGGAGCCCCATAGAAGCCCACTATTATTATTATTGTGCCCTTGCATTATTATTGTTATGTAGGCTCTGATTATTTTATGGTCCCTTAGACTCCTATATATAGAGAGGAGGTCTTTTCATTTGAATCATCCAAGAATTGTTCATTTATGTAATGTAAAGGAGGTTGCCCCCTCGAAGAGGCTGAATTCTAAGTCGTTGATCTATCTTTTCTATCTTTTCTTGAGCTGGTTTCATAACAGCTCCCTCTTGATATCGTCCTCAATCTGTACTCGTCCTGGATTCTCCTTTGGAGGTGGAATCCTCATGTCCTTCCCCTTAGACTGAAAAGACTGTCTTTGGGGGTAAGGTGTTCGGGTCCTGGGTAAAACATCCTGTAAGTCCCAAGTCTTGCTGATAGCATCCTGGAGCGTAGCTGGTCTAGTGGATCAGACTAGACCCTGAAGTGGCTCTGCTAACCCCTCAACATACATATAGACCCTCTGTGTTGTGGAGAGGTCTAGCACCATCACGGAGACCCTCAAGAAATCTGTAATGTAGGTTTCTGGGCTCCCTGTTTGTTTGAGCCTCGTCAGCTCAACGAAATGCTGCTCTGGATCCCTCTGATCAAATCACTCCATCAGTCTCCTGGTAAACTCGACATATGTCGTCACTGTGGAGTGCCCCAGTGTAACCATCCCATGAAACCACCAATCCTGGGCCTCGCCATCCAAATGCAATGTTGCCACCTTGATGGCCTCTGCCTTCGACATCTGGTTAAGTTGGAAATAAATGTCCAACTTCTCCACCCAAGACTTTGCCGAACTCTTTGATGAGCCATAAAACGTAGGCAAGTGGAATCTACTCGCTGCACGGTGGGTGTCGCCATCATGGTAATGTCGGTACCCTCTGTGATGGTCGCGGGGTCTGCTATCCCGCTAGAGCTGAAAGAAATCTTTGAATGAGAGGGCTTCCCTGAACTCCTGCCCATAGGCCTGGTACTCTACAAAATAATCGCCCATATGCCCAGGCTCAGCCTCCTGCTGGGCTACAGCCCCTGTGTCTGCTCCTAAGAAAGTGGGCATAGTAGAGCGTGTAGGGGCTTGTGAGGCCACCTGCTGCGCAGTATCACACTGCTCTGGCAAGTGATGGGATGCACCTGATCCCTCACCAATTTGAAAAACTCGTGGGTTCTCACGCTGTCTGGCCTCTACTGCTGTGAATCTCTGCCCCATCACCTCAATCTACCTCGACAGATCCTGCACTGATTTGAGGAGCATATCCGCAAATCTCTTCCCGTCCTCGTCGGCCATCTGTCCTGCGTGCACTACTAGCTCTCTCTGTTCTGCGTCTACCACAGGCTCCTCTTGTTCTGCATCCACCACAGGAGCACAGTCTCCCTCCCCATAGGTATTCTCCAACCTACATCCAGTGTCTCTGTACCTCCTACCTCTGTAACAAATGTAGGGTTTTTCCCCTGGTGTCATAGATTGCTAGCTTTACAGACTGAGCCAGATCTATGCTCTGATACCACTGTAATATCCCCAACCCGAAATATTCCTCAAACCCCAGCAAAAACTTCAACCAAATATGTGCAAATGATATAATAACCCAGAAGTGATAAAATAACAATGGAACAACGTATAATAATGTAAACCGCAAATATAAGCAGATACAAGAAATGCAGCAAGAAAATGCTAAGCCATTTTATTATACTGAAGAATAAAATGAGTACAAGAGGTGATCAGACAGATGGCACCTCGACTTGCACAAGGAAAGTGAAGAAATACTCTCAAAATGACAGGAATGGCCTCTCTGCGTGGATGTTGTTGCTGTGCTGCTAGGAAACAAATGATGATTTGGGGCTGCTCCCTTCCTCGGAAAAAGTTGAAACTCTGGATTCGGGCTCTACTCAAGAAACCCAGAAAAACCCAAAATGCTTTCCTGGAATGGCCGACCCCCGAAAAACACCCCCTTGGGGTTCTACGCAATTCCTCAATGCCCTGCACTGCCACTAAAGAAAAACCCCTCTAAACTCTACCTGAAACCTTGCCAAAAATCCTCCAATGAGGCAAGAGCTGGATCCCTACTCAATCACCCAACATAAATTCACCTGCAAAACCCCAATCCAACACTACAACCAAAAAGAACTGCGTCCCTCTCCCAGTGCTACGCAGTCATCCAAAACGCTACTAAAACTGCTGTTGGAATGCTAATGAAACTACTGCTGAAACACCAAAGGAAATACCTTGCCCAAGCAGGCACTCAAAGTCCCCCGGGGCTAAGGGTGAGATCTCTGAACGGAGACACTCGATGCACTAAACAGTGCTGCAGACTAGCTAAACAGCAGCGTGCTCAGAAGTCGAAACGACTAGCTCCAAATGCACATAACTGAATGATCCAAAATGAGGGGCTCCTATCTATTTTATAGCCTCTGCCTCTCACAATCCCTAGGCTCACCTCCTCATGCGTGATTCCCCTCTTGCCACGTGTTCTTTTCCTCCTGCACAGTTCCTCCATGTGTCTACATGGGCTCCATTTCTGTGTCCCCCTTTGGCCCCCTTGGCTCCCCCTTAAGTCACAACATTGTGCTACCTAGGAAGTGATTTTTTATTCTAAAGTGAGTTATGTTCCCCCTTCCTCACTTTTTATTTACAAATAACTATAGAAGGCAAAAATTGAACAAAATCGAATATTCCAATTAGCCATAGCTAATTAGGAATATTACAGATCCGGTGTAGACCCTATTAGTGTCAGTCAGTTCAACCTGTCACCAGTGATCAAATATGCTCTTACAAGGTGTTGTTAGGGTGTGAAGTCAAATTTTTGTTATTTCAGTGAGTCTTCAAATAAAAATTTGGTCACTAGTTGTTGTGTCTAGGTCACTGCTGCTCCCTTCAATTACTCATGGTCTTCATCACTTATCATGGTCATTGTCTTTTTCGCGGTATCATATCTTCATTTAAATGTCTTGGGTCATGAAATGGTTAAATTCCTCATTTTAGGTCATGGTCTAGGGTTTCACTCCATGTGTCATCATGATACCATATGTCAAAACAAAACATGCCCATCATGTAATTCAATGGGTAAAGGGAGTTAGCAGCTTAGGGAAAGAAAAATAAAGGTAAAGATAATGTTTTATTTCAAATAAGACAATGTTGCAGTACACTACCTCGCCTCATCATTCTCATAGGGACATGTTTGCTTCAAAATAGGTTTCTGACAAAATGGAGAATAATTTTACAAAAGGGAAAGAGGTTTTTGTCCACTATAGTCCAAGGAACAAAAACCTCCTCCCGTTTATGCACAAGTGTTATGATTTGAAAGAAATTCCCAAAATAAACTTGCTATGGGAGAGTTAATGCACTTCTGGACGGCTTGACTTCAAGACAGTTTTTCAGGGGTTTGGATTAGGTGTTGGCAGTTCTTAAAGGACTCAATTGTGTCGCAGACATCCTAAGATTTCAAATGGTACCTTCAGATCATGATTTGGATTAGTGGAAGGCATCCAAAAGTGCTCTGCAAGTTGGAGCTTCCCTTTTGTCAGAGAAACCTTGAGTTTTTGGAGTGACCTTGGGAAAATCAATTTTTCTCCCTCATGGAGTGTCCAAATTTACATGCTCGAGGTATCCATCTTATAGCAGACTTCAAGAGCTTTCCAACGAGCTATCAAGCTCTCAATTTGGAGCAGTTTAAGGCCTCCAAAAGTGGTTTGGAATATGGCGTTGTGCTTCTGTGAATTGCACTGCGCGTAGGAACACTGTGCTGCACGCAGGACAGAGTACCTAGAAATCCTTCAAAACTCTCCCAAATCTCAATTTTTCACTTGCAAGCTTGATTTTATTGACTTCTAAGCCAAGGGACAAATAAGTACACCATCATTATCCCTCTTTTGCTTTTCCAAAGTCATCTCATGTTAATGATTCTTCAAGTTAGGGTTTGTAGTGAAATTTGCATGGGAAATGATAGGGTGAAAATGGCCATCTTTATTTTTAGTTTCTAAAACATGTAAAATGATATCCTACACCTGCATACATGTTTAATGAGCCATTTTGACCATTTTACCCACCTCAAAACAAAGTTTAAACACTCAAAAAGCAAAACCCTAGCTCATTCCTAGAGGTTTTTTGGCAAATTTCATCATAAACCCTGTTGTTTCCACCTGCAAGCGGATCAATCTTCCACTGTTTCTTCACTCATTTTAATCAGCTTTCAAAGTTCATATCCACCTTTTTCAAACCTCCTCTATCATTTTGTCAAAATCCACCTTCACATCACTTCATTTTTATTCATACCTCACAGTTTATTTTTCATTCAAATGGAGATGGGGTCCTCTAGCAAAACAATGGAGAAGACTCAGCTACCCAAACCTGAGGTGACTAAAGTGTATAAGAAAGGGCAAAGGCTTGTGTTTTCTTCTCACAAAGAGAAAGGGGCCAAGCCTTCTTCATCGACAAAGCAAGAATCGGCAACAAAGGATAAAGACACAATTGAACATGAGTTTGAACTAATTGATCCAGAGACTGAGGATCAGACCACAAACATGAGACAGACTATCAGTGATAAGGACTACCAAATCAAGGAGTTGGCGATCAATTTGGAAAGAAAAAAGTATGTTATATCATTCCTTGAACAGGAAAACAGTCAACTCAAAGCAAAGGAGTTGATACTAGAAAAGGAAAAAGCTAAGTTAATGCACCAAATCGGCAAAGGTAAGGAGATCATGACATCAAGAGAGCCTGAAGCATTAGAGGTGAGAGGAAAAAGGAAAAGAACAAGAACAAGAGGCCTCAAGAAAGTTTTGCAAGAGGAACGAGAACAAATTCTTCTTAATGAGGACCTTGACCTAGAAGAAAGGATTGCCCTAAAGGTTCATCAAGATAAGGAATATTGGCTTAATAGGGTGAATGAACACTTGGAGAAGCTCCTTGAGAAGGCAAACAGAGACAATCAATTGCTCAGACACATGGTGCATCACTATCAAGCTCAAAACATGATCACTAATGTCAAAGTGAAACAACTTGAAAACAAGCTCAAGGAGGCCAAAAAAGACCAAAAGGATGAGGAAAACTTGGAGATGCTTGCTAAAGAATCCATGAAGCTATAAAAAACCTATTTTTAGACCTTCCCTCCAATTTTGAGCAGATTTTGAGCATTTTGAGTTTTTTGAGAATTTTTGGTCTAAGTTCAGAAATTTAGCTGCTCAAGGCGCTGTGCTTTTTCCTCAGGCCTCCATTTGAGGAAAGGTCTACATTTTTGGAAAGGTCTTGCCATCCTCTAAAAACCCATTTGCCCATATTTTGTAGAGGTGGCTTAGTTTTGGAGAAAATGGCAAAAAACTAGCATTCTAGACCATTTTTGATAGGCGTTGCGATTCTGGAGTAACCTTGGGAGAATGTATTTTTGAAGGTCTTATCATGCTCCAAATTCAGAAATTCAAACTGTTTTGAAAACTAGACTTAAAGGGCTAGTTGACCGTTCTCTCAGATTTGCATTTTTACCCCTGGAAGGCACCTGAAAATCAGATCAAAGTTGGCGCTGTGCTTCTGCACTTTCTGTGTTTTTATTTGGAAAATTTCACTATGTAAAATTTCTAGTTTTCAGTCTGACTTGGTCAAAGTCAAGATTCTCTATTTAATGGCACTAGTTATGAGGCTAGCTGATGTAGGCATGAATAAATGTACATCATAGGTTGTTTTTGATGTTTATTAGGCCTCATTAAAGAAGCAAACTCCTAAACAAACTCTTCATGCAGTGTTTGAGTTGCACCTTCTCACTCTCACCTGTTGGTTGAGAGAATCTTGGAGTCAATTCCTCCACCAAGGAATTTGACTCCTGAAGGTGGGTAAGTGGTCTAGGAGAGTCTATAAGTATCATTTCTTCTCAGGAGAAGAGGGTTGAACTTTTTGTGGAGGCTTGCATTGTGATCATCTTTCAGCTAATACAGATACAGGTTGCAACTATTTTCAAGGAACTCTAGCCCAGTGAGTTCATGGTGCTTGTACTCCATTCTTTTTGTCTTCTCATGGTCTAAACATCTTTATTTACATTATATCTCTTCTTTCTATGAATGCCTTGTGATAAAATACTCAGAATTCTTGTTTTTCAAGCTTTGTTATCTCGTTTTCATAGTTATGTGTTTTGTCTTCCTAAGCTAATGAAATCATGTTTATTTATGCTCATTAGTTTCTTCCACACTATATCCTCTATAATACACTGACAAATAGTCAAATTACACCATGTCTTCTGACATCTATCTCCTTATGTTTGCTCCTACATTCCCACAACCTAGACCTACTTGTGGCTCCAAACCCTAAGTTTAGCAAATCCTTAAAAAAACAATTTTTTGCAAACAAACAAAAAAATACACATATCTAGCCTAAAGTTCATTTGCTTTAAAGTCATATCACTTATAAGAGACTTGGAGAGACCCCTCTCACGCTCAGTAGGGCTAACTACTGCGCTGAAGTGGTTTGAGGTTAGACTTGTCGATTTACTCTTCAGCCTAGGAGATTGTAAGGACTAACAGACCCCATGGAAGTAATTTGGTCCCGAATTTCTTGCAACTTGAGGAGGAAGGGATCTATCTCCTCTCCCTTCTGCATCTGATATGACCTCAATTGATTCTCCAATATCATCTTCCGCTACATAGAAGAGCCCTAGTATAATGTAAAGAACTAATAACAGATGTAAAGCAAACAATATGCAAAACTTGTAAGGGGATTTCAAGGCTTACCTGAACTGCTGTGTGCTGATCTGCTGTCTGCTCCTGTTCTCCTGCTGCCTTCTCTTGTTCAAGTTGATTCGATTGCCAGGAAACCAATTCCTCCCAACCAATCCAACAAGCTTCTCAACGAAGCTCACTGCCCCCGTGCCCAGAACCTCAGGTCAATTCAAGCTCTCGATTCCTGTTTTTCTCACTTCCCTCTGTTCTCCTCCCCCCTCATGACCGGCTCAGACCAGTGGTTTTATAATTGCAGGCTGGGCGGTGGCCGCCCTGTACACCCATGACTCCACCGCTTACTCTCGCGGTGACAGCTTCCTCCAGCTATGAGTCATCTTCCTGTCCAGATGGTTCGGCCTGCTTAAGGTTTAGTTCATTTATGCGATGGTCTATATATATCAGATTGAAGGTATTATACGTTGATCATCTTATATATATGTAACCCTTTTATGTTATAAAACCTGCTTTATATTAGTTTGATTATATTGATATGTAATACGTTGATCATCTTATATATATATATTATAAGATATGCTTTATATTAAAAAGATTATATTGATATGTACCTTATATTAATATACTTGGTTTTATATATATATTTTTCTCTAATATATTAAGTGTATTTATGTTTGCTTTAATATAACTTTAGAACTTTAGATTAATTTATTAATTATTA